>QYTT01094657.1:30725-45883 GCA_006980735.1 Dasypogon diadema
AGCTTTATCGAGAAAGGTAATGAAAAGTTCAGCCACTGAAGGTGTGCGATACGATTAAAAACTTCATGTGAAAGAACTCTTAAAGGAAGAGGATAAGATAGAAATATTTTAGTATGATAATTTCGTGGAAAACTAAACAAACTTGAAAAAATTCTAGACAAGCTATTTTTAATTGGAATGGAAATTTTTCTGGTCTACTATTTCCTAGGTAGTGGCCAAGATTGCTGCTAATCGTATGTGGGAATATTAGTTTGATGCAAAAGTTTCTCTCATTTTTAGAAGTTGGTAGTTTTGTGTCGCAGAAGGCATAATCGAGCTGTTAGCAACTTCAGACTAAATAGGTTAAATTACATTTGGAAGAGCATAGTTCAACGTGTGCTTTGCAGTAATACAACAAGAGCAGAGAATTTAAATTCCCAATAAAATAGCTTTTCTGATTTAATACAGAAATTTTGAGATTTAATCATAAAGTGGACATGTGAGAATTATGTATCGAACAGCACATCTGGTAAATGCCTTCTTCGGTTTTGCTGACTCATTTGCGGTTTTTTAACGAAATTTTCAATAATTGTGGCTGGGTTTCAGTGATACAGCGTTTAATCTTTCTATTTTTTCACGTGTTTTGTAGCAAGTGGCATCGTCCTGTTAGAATAACATCTCTTCGAGATCCATACCATCTGTCTGAGGCACAAAAAAACTGGGTTATCATGCCCCGATACCCCTAACCATTGAGTGTTTCTGTATTCGCGGTAGCGTCCACATCCAGATCTTACGAATACAGCCTATCTATTTTTTTCATCATCATAGTACCACATGCGGATCTTCCACGATTCTGATTACCCACAGGGTTTCTTTGCTGGACTATCTTTGGCACCCTTTGGACACGTAACCAAGCCACCTAACTCCTCTACGAGTGTTTGTAAAATTAATTATGATAGAAGCCCAAGGCAGTTCACATTATCTATAGTTCATCTTTTTCTATATATATCACTTCCACCATTTTTTTTCTTGTTGGCGGAGGGGAGAATGCATTACGCATCTAGAGGGACTAGCCCCCCGTGTTTCGGACTCCCCACGATCCGGGTCTACCGGCTAAACCCCCCCTCCCTGTCTCCAGGCCACAACCCCGGAACCGTCGCTAGACATTACTTCGGGATGGTGACCCTTTGTTTGGGCTTATCAAGCCTCCCCCCGGAAACCTCCCCCTCTGAGGGAGGTCAACCCTGCACTCCACCCAGAAGCACAAGGTCAGCCCCCCCCTTTTTAGGGAACCCACAGTCTGCCGCGGAATCGGACCCACATCCCTCCCTCCTAGGGCCCTCAAGCTAGGCTCCAGAGGAGAGCATTGCAAACCCCGCGCGGCAGTGCAGTACCAACCTTGGTGCCACCACTTCCACCATACATAAAGCATAGGACGTCGCTCAATTACTTCTGACGCTCCGTTTTTTATACTTCTATTTTATATTCTTACCAATGATACATTGGTACAGTTGAGATGTGCGCTGAGATATTTATTGTACACAGAACCTGCCAAAGCTGCAATGAATCGATTTCAGAAGGAATCGTCTCGCCGTCAATGAGTTTAAAGGCATTTTTTTTACCTTATCCAACAAGGACAATGAAGTACGTTATATATAAGATTATAGGAAGATTGGTTCGCTGCAAAGATTCCAGACATTTTATCGAAATTGTTTGCAATAACAGAGGCCAGGTGGATCAGTATCATTCCATGATAGATCTCGTGATCTAACTGATTAAGACCTTTCTAATGGGGACGAATTAAAAAAATCAAAGTTGTAAACGGTTGAAATTATTTACTCAAAAAAATGAATACTTGTAACTACAGTAAAATCTGTAACGTTATCCGATGTTCTATAACATTATTCATCCTCTTTAGAAGGTGTCCACATGGTTAAGTTGGCCAAAATATTTTGCATCACAGGTGGTCAACTTTTGCAGGTTTCACTGTATATGCGGTGAAAGTGGACATTTCGATTACTACGTTGTGTTTTTTGTAGATTCTCAAAATGACTCAAAATAATTAAGAAATTCTGTTTATATGTATCAAGAATAACTGATCCTCAAGATCAACTCAAGTCTCTAAAACTTGTCTTGCCATTCTGAATTATTTCCTTTAAAAATTTCATTGATGCTATTGTGATGTTGTTTCAGTGATTTGCTTTCCATCTAAATATTAGCTGCGTTCCATTGGGGTGTGTAAAGTACTCCCAAGTACTTCTATCTACTCGCAACTACTCAAGCTCTTTCTGGCGAGTAGATATATTGTGCTCCTAACAAAGCAAACTTGCGTTCCATTCGAAAAGTACTCATGAGTACTTTACACAGCCCAATGGAACGCAGCTATTATTTTCATTGGAATATAGCATTTTATATTTATTTATTTTTATCCTTGTACACTTCAGCTTATATAGTTATTTATTAAAGCTTACAAATAATCGTAATTAACACCTCATCAAAGTTCCGGAGCCTTCATTTTTACTCAGATATAAAATGGTACTACAGAACTTCCCACAACGCACGCCATAATAACGATATTGTTTTCATTCACAGATTTTTCAGAAACAAAATTCACAAGAGACGTAAGAAAGTATTTACGGAAATTTAATTTTTTCGCCTCATATTCAGGGAATTTTATTTATCATGATTCAATTTTTAAAAGCTTTCATGTACTTTTGCGGAAATTTGAAGAAAGCGACGAATTCTCCATTAATTTAATCTACATATTTACATTAACTATTACATTGAGTAAAGCTGTATAGGTTTAGTTTTCTTCTCCTTTTCAAGCAAATAGAATTTCTAATTAATTACATATTAATATGTAAATATATAAAATCGGTAAGTTGACTCAAATCAACCTTAATCTGCTTCATTCCATGGCAATAACATTCTCAGTAGTTGAACCCCACCGTCAAGTTTCAAGGAATGCCAACCTAAATGTTGAAGAACCCCAACGGGTCCTGGGATCTTTACAAATAACTTCTGCCTTTCGGGATGTCTGTTCATATGAAAGCAAAAGAGCGTCACAAGCACTTAACATCCTACGTAATAGTCCCTATACATTAAGCCAAAGTGGGAGCGTTGAACGTCGACACAAATCAACCTTCCTGCTTACCTATCCCGTGCTCAATAACCTTCGGGCTCCCGTACCAATTCCAGAAGACAAGAGCAAATTCAGTCTCTTACGGAGTGATAAAATCTCCAAACATTGTACGAATTTAGTAAATCCTCATCCTCCCTTATGGTAGCTATATTTCGTGCCCAAATTTTCTCCTTCTCAAGTGTTCGGGAGCATTCCATTTACAGCTGTATCCCCAAACTGCGATAAACTTATCAAGGGATAATCTGACTTTAAACAGGTAAATTAAAGCACACTAACGTAATTGTTTGCCGAACGTAAATCCTGCGAAAAGCAGCACTACTTACATGCGGCGAAGAAACAAATTTGTCGTCCTAGATGCTACGCAAAACATCCCCATTTAACGGAACACCCGCCTGGTACGTGAGGGATAAAGGGATATGTACTTAGAGAAATTTAATTCTTTGGGATTTTATGACATTCTCCATTCTTTTCGTGCACCTGCTTGAGTCAGAATTCAATTTTCGTAAATTTCCTTTGAGATCTGAAGCCACATTTTAAACAGTGCTTGAACCTCAGTGCTTATATTATAGAAATACTTCCATTACGATTTATTATCTGTAACGGTAAAAGGTATGCACATAAAATATAGGAACCAGTTCCTTAAAATGTTTCGCAATTCAAAGTAATTTAGGATATTACGAAAGGATACATTATTATCGGGTTTAAAACAAGTACACAGCTGTGCTCGTGCGTTTCGTACCGTAATGTGACTTAATCTCAAATAAAGTTTTTTATTCATTCTTCCGCTATTCAAGATAGAATGAGATAAGTTAGAGCCTTTTCCGATTCTGATGTGCCCCAATGATTTTTCCATATGTGCCACAAGTTGTGTTCAGCAATTTTTATTAAGTTTTTTAGTCCATCTTAGGTTTTCATCAAGGTAAAGTAAAGGGATTCTCTTTTATGTCCCATTAGGAAAAGGGAGATTGGGAAATTTTAACCTGACAAATGTTGCAAGTGAGTCACAATTTTTGGCATGAATCTTTCTGTGCAACATCCCAGTGGCTTCACAAGTACAATTTTTGTCAGTAGAATTGCCTCAACTACTGGAACCCAGAAAAACCGCCGTGTCCTGTGCGGGATTCGAACCCACGCCAACAGTTGAGAAAATCTTCAGAGGTATGCCTCAGCCTGCTCGACCACCGGCGTGGGTTAAGTTTTCTGAGGTCTACCCAAATTTCAACTAATTGCACTTAGGACCTATTCCAATCCAACTCTTCGGCTTCGTCTTCGTCTCTTTATAACAATTAGTGACGTCAGCAAGTTTATTCCAATTCGTTTGCTTAGCTTGATTTCTGGCATTTCGTTCATGGTTTCATGGTGAATATTTGCGGCAAATTGATGAAAATTACACACCTTTTCGCTTAATTTTAATTGTTTGGGTTGTTAATGTATTCCAAATACAAAATTAGATTTAATTTCTCGTGTTTTCTTAAAAAGGTATTCATAAATTTCATGAAGTCAAGTCTGTCGTTGACTTGATGAAGTGTTATACAAGCTAGTCAAGCTACAGAGCGTAGACAACTGACGTCACTAACTGTTCTAACGAAATGAAGACGAAGACTTGGATTGGAATAGGCCCTTAGATTTTGAATTTATGGGTCTACTATGCATTTTTCTTTTATACTACAGCCCAAGTATGCTATATATCTTTAAATTCGAATGAAATTTTAATTTTAATGTACATAACATACTATGGTTCAGGAATTTTTCAGCTGTAAGTCCAGCGAAGGTATGTTAAAGTTATTCACTAGCAACAGATTAGGTTGATTACATCAGCTAAACTCCCGTTGTAATGTGGCTTAGGGCAGATATTTTGTCTATCTGTAATATTATTTGTGATTTCATAATCATTACTAAACTACATGTGACAAACAAATATGTAGAGACAATCTTTATAATTAAAAACAGTAGGAAAGTCATGGATATCGCGGTGGCTCAAAAAATTCCAACTGGCAAGTTTCGACAGGGATTTCTCTATTAGACCACTAACCAATGCATTAATTTTTCACCTTTATAACAGTTATACATTTTAGTTTTCTTTTATTTTTTTGAATTTTACTGCTTTTTGAAATATATCAAGTAATTTTTCATTACTAAAAACAATTACCGAAAATCCCTCTGTCTTGCTTTCTTGCCCTTTACACTATTCCAATTGTAATCCAGGATTAATTCGTCTCACATAATATGCGAGAAATTATGTATTGTTTTCCATTTCGACTTAAGTGTTAGACGAGGAAAGAAATATGATGGTACAATTGTATTTATGGTTGACCCATCATAAAAGTTGAAAGACATCTTCCGCATGCTCAGGCTCTGTAGATATCTAATAGACTAAAGCCACTATATTTCTGGGTTTGTTGTCACCGAATGGATATTGTAGCAATAGAGTTCACACTACCTTAAGATTCTGTTTTAGTTAGGGGAGAGTGGGGCAACACGTTTACCCGTGAGGTAAGACGGGGTACCCGGTTTATAGCCTAAACTATACACAATTCTGGAAAAGAAAAAACTCATATAGACGCGCATACCCCGCTCCCCCTCAGTCGCTTGACAAGCTTCGCAGAGGAAAGTCGCGTTTGGACGTTATAAAATTAAAACAGGTTTTGACAAGTTCTTCTATTTTGTTTCAATATTTTAAGCGTGTGGCAAAAGTATCGAAGAATCTAATTATTGTCACAGATTTAAGTGTCCTAAAAAGTGTGGAAAACAGAGATTAAGGTAAGAAATTTTAAAATAATTTGCAGTGCACCCTTATATTTTTTAATAATTTTTATTCATTAATTCACTCAATGAGGCAAGATGGGGTATGTTCAAGGCTAACATCCAAATATGTATATTATGAGAGTGATAATGATTCTGACAATACTGAATGTCTTTACTGCCGTGGTTTATGGAGAGAATCTATTGAAGGTTGAATAAATTGCATGAAATCCAAAAAATGGGCACATTATGGTTGTGCTGGAGTAGATGATGAGGACGATTAGGCACTTCATGTTTGTTGTTATGTCTACCTAAAGATAACTACTTTGTAATTATATTTTGAATTAAATATTTCTTGAAAAGTTTATTCTTATTACAAAATGTTGATTTAACGTGCCAAAAATTATATTCTATGTTTTTCGTTGTATTTATTCCATACCCAACGGGGTACCCCTTGTTAACCCGCCTGTAGGGCAAGATGGGAAGAAATGACTTTTTTCATTTAATCGTTAATTACGCTGAAGATAGTGAATAAATGTTACCTTTTTGTTAATTACTTAAAAGATTGGTTACCAAAGATTAAATAAAAGATAGAAATATTTTTGTTTCTATTTAAATCTGGATTTTATTTAACATCAAACCTTAACTACCCCGTCTTGTCCCACTCTCCCCTACAAGTATTTGCTTTATGCGTTTTGATTTACTTACAAAAGATTTTTATGGGCTCCTTTAAAAAAAGAAATTAAAACCTCTTTAAAGAGAATAGCATATGTTACGCGTAGATTACATGTAATGTATTGGTAATGCATTTCATTTGTCGACACATTACATGTGGCTTGCTGGGATGTTGTTAAAGTTTATTTGAGTTTTTACGAGGAAATGCATACACGAACAGGCCTAATATCTACTGCTGGTATCATGTCTTTTGCTTTTCTTAATTGTAACGCAAAATTTCGCAAGTTTTCTTCCTACAGATGAATGAGTTTAAACGTAGTTTAGAGAAGTATATCCTCTGGGGTGAGTATATACTTAGTCAACTTTTATTCATATGAAAATAAGTTTAAACTCAATGGTTATGCTGATTCTTCAGGCATATACTTCTTAGTATATATTACCTCCTCTTCATACCACCTAATATCTCTCTCTATAAGATAATTCCTGCAGCATGAAACCTTGTAGAAACAACAACTCAGGTAAATTTAACAAATAAAATATTTAAAACGATATTAATTATGATACATATCGTTTTTGGATCTGTAACAATCCACTGAATCTGGAAATGTTTTGGAGCTCTCTTCTAAATTTAGCCACATAAATCCATAAGCCGATCTTCAACTTTAATTGGAAAATCTGTCGTTCATTTTGTTTATCCTCAATAAAATGATTTTCGCCAAATGTTTTTGTTTCAATATTTTTAAAATATCGAATGTTACTAGGATTTAAATTTGTGCAGTGGAATTGATTGTTAATATCATAAAAGTCAGGTTCCTTTGCGCTACTGTGGATTTGTTAAGCAAAAAATATCCTCGTGCCGTTTCTCTTGCTTCGTTTTTCATCTTTCCCACTGTGAATTTTCCACCATAAATCTGTGTAATATTTCTGAATAGTTAATGAGACTTACTGGCAAAGATTTTAATATAAACATTTGTTAACTTCAAAAGTTTAAACATGTATTTATCAATATTTCACAGAATTTAAAGTAGAGATCCAATTTCTTAATTTCTTTCTGAATTCTTGGAATTATTGATAAATTTACCCTTCTAGAAATTTCCCAGAATTTCCATTTTAAAATCATAATAAGCTATCTAATGATGAACGTTTCCATGGATTAGCTTGAACCCTTCTTAAATCATTTTTCCACTCCAGTACTTGCAATCTTCAATTCTACACTGTTCGGGTGGTTGTTTTTGTCAAAGATATATACATCGTTTTTTAGTTGATTATGTTCGTAATTCTCTTTGTATTTTCACTGATTAATATTCCACAAATTAGGAGCAAATATGAGAAACAAGTTATATTCACGTTTTTGTACTTTGCTTTGATTTTTGTAAAAAACTTCTGTGCTTTTTTTGGCTGTTTATTACATGGACGTGAATTTTAACTAAACTCTGCGTTTAGTTTCACTCCAGAAGTGAAACTATTCATCTAATGACAGAAGAGAAACTATTCATCAATAGTTTCACTCCAGAAGTGAAACTATTCTTCTGATGACAGAATAGTTTCACTCCAGAAACGTAACTAAATTAAAAATATTAGTTTTTCTAATTCTGATTCTGCTCCCGTTTGGTTTTCAATGGTAACCAAAATACCACACAGTTTTGTTTCTGCACCAGTTTTGCTACAAACAATTCCATCCAATTTTAATTCTGCTGCAGAGAAACAATTCTCGTATCAGAAACCGAATTGAAACCGAACTGAAACCATAGTTTAGTTAAAATTCACGTCCCTGGTTTATTATATCAATATTATTTAAAACGTTCTTAACCTAAATTAGAAAAATGAATATAAGTTGATTTGCACATTTGCTCCCTAGGTGTTATATCTGGACGTGGAGATGATCAAGAAAGTAAGATCTTTTTAAATCTTTTATGTATTTATATGATGGGACGATATTAATAATAAAGTTTGGCAACACCTTTAATAGACGAGGAAGGAGCATATTGTATAGGGGTTCCTAGGTGATCATCCTGTAGAATTTTATTTTTGAAAGCTATAAGCTGTAAGACACGACCAACATGAAGTCGTTAATTTACATTTTTTCCGCGGAAAGGGTGAAGACAACGCAGAGTTTAGTTATGGTACTATCTTTTAAGACAGCATGATGGGATATCTAATAGCAATTTCTAGAATTAAGCCTTGTGCAGTGTCTACTGGTGCGAAGTATTCGTGTATATATTTCTCGTATTTATGGGACAACGGAAATGCTTCGTTTTCTATTGTTTTCTAGAGTGGAGAATCTAAGCAACGCCATACTGCAAGATTTGCCTAGGTTAGGTTTTCTATTTATAAATGGCAAGAGCACCTCTTAGCATTCCCAAAATCTGCGTAGAAGAGTGTTGAGAGCCTTGGTTTCTTTATACGTCGCATTGACTGTTGGACTGGATCAACGCTTGAAATGTTATACTAGTCTCTTGGAGAATGGCTTAGACGGCTGCACACTGAAGAAGTGAAAAATTGGGCCGATATAACATAAGGCAATGATCAGAGTTGCCGACAGGTGAGGTAACATCTATTGAGTCCTTTCCGGAATGAGTAGATAAAAGCAAATCTAAATGATTAGTATTATGATCCGATACATTAGGAATGTGTGTGGAAACGTTCCACCACTTCTATAATTATGTTTCTACAGAGCTTACGATGTTGAACACATTGCACTAAGAAATAGGTCGAAAGATTTGAAAACATAATAACCCGACAGAGAGAGATCAGAAGAATATAAAAGGTGAAGAGGAATTCGCCGTCCATTAGGAGTACCTTTTTGCCATGGATACTAAACTCTAGTTTTATCTTTGGTATTCCCACCAATAGGAACTGGTTAATTATACATCCCTAAGCTATAGAAATTATTTATATTGTCATTATAAAACAGCTAATAAAAGGATAAATTTCATGGTAGTTTAATAGAAAGTCGCACCTCAAGTGACCTCAGTATATCATCCTCATCACAGCAAGGCACACATACATTAGCATATTGAGGCTTTTAAATGTTAGTTAATAATGCGCAAACTGTTAAATCGCCCCCTAAACAATTTACATAAATTGCATTGGTGTTGCCTTTTTTCACAGCAGCATTCTGAACACTATTAAACTAAAAAATGCTTAATATGAACCTTTTAGCGCTAACCGCTATTGAATTTAACAGGACACCACATTAATTTAATAAATATCAGCAAAGCTGGAAAATGCATGCCGCAAAGAGCAAAATTATCCATCATGAGTCCCCCTAATACTTGAGTATAGAGTTCTATCCTCAATTAAGTGTAAAATCAAACGTTCCACAAACCTTTTACCAAGGTCTTAAATTTGTAGCTCCACAAAAGCTTTTGTCCGGTGAAAAACAATTTCACTATATCAAGAACTGTTTCAGAAAGTGGTTAGGTGCAACTCTTACAACATCTCAAACCACACAAGAGCATCCCATTTTTACAAAAATAGTTTTTTATCAACGCTTTAATTATTCATCACCAAAGGATGCACTTTAATTACAAAACTCCGGTCTATAGCCTCTTATTTTCTGACCTGAAAGAAAGCCTTTCGTGTCCAAGGAGGAACTTTCAACTGATAAAATGTAATTACCAATGCCAAGGATTCTTCTTCCTTCACTACAGGAAATCTCGGTTCTTTTTTACTCGGGCTGGATGTTAATGTTCCCCCCACCCTGTACCTTCAAGAAGTCTTCTTCTTGACATTTCTATGTCTGTATCGCTAGAGTACAATTAACAATGAAAGTGCATTTATTCGCAGATCCTTTGGAATTCCGTCTTATTCAAGATATGGGAGGAAGATTGGATTGGGAACCTAACAAGCTGAATGCTTCTGAAGTCCTCAGTAGAAATTGGATGGGGGACATAGCCACAACCAGCGCAATTTTAATCGCAATAAAACGTCAGCAAGAACTGTGAATGAGTTTCAAAGAGTAATTAACGCTGAGTTAAGAGAAATGAATAAAAGCAAAGCAAGGAATGAATGCAGAATGATTATAGTCTGCAAATGTCGGGCACAATTACAACTGATTTCCTTCAGATTACCAAGGGCTTTAATTGGTTTGAAACCTCGGGTTATTGAAATATAAAAATGGAAATGGAAAAATGGTCGCTTGTCCATGGAAGGGGCATGTCACAAAATCAAAAAGTTATTTCAAATACGTATCACCCCTCTTGAGTCTACCTTAAGAGAGCGCGTTGATAGGTCTGAAATTTGCTTTCATTTTTTCTCCCACGATGTATCTATATCCCTAACTCCAAATTCATGGGGAAGGAAACTTTTTATCCTATAAAAATTTATGTCTATAGGGATCGAATATTTATTATACCTTAATCATCAGCGGACCTGTCAAAAAAACCTGATGAAGTCCCCCGGTGGCTGTCGACAACTCTCGGAAAGCAAAACTTTTGTCAACTTTGGACTGAGCAAAGTTTCTTTCACGTCCCCTTCACAATTTCCTAATGTAAGGCAAAACTCTGGACGAACAGGTGAAACTTGCTGATGCAATGATAATTTTCAGCTAAAAATAAAACCTCTAGTTCCTTGGAAGGCCGTAAGTATTTAGATTATACTTTTCTCTCTTAAGAAAATATAAAATAATAAAGGGACTGCTTTCTCCTTTTTTCTGACTGAAAATCAAGACACCTTCCAGAAGCTCAATGGACAGGTAAATGCGGGTTCACTTCGTTCAATATAAAATTCTTTCTGGCTTGGGATATTCATAAACATGAGAAAAGGTTTTAGGAGTAAACTGGCTGGAATTTCACATATGACGATAATACGATTTTGGTCTCGTAAATTTTTAAAAGGATAGGGCAGATTCTCTTACTTTTTCTAATGGAATTCAGAGACTTGGAGGAACATCAAGATATTTGTGAATAATCCACTCCAGATTATTATCAGAAGAGAGAAGAAGTTAATTGAAATTTTTGTTAAATAAGAGATGTTGTCTGAGCAATAAATAAATGCTGCATTAAATTAAAAGCAAAATCGATTAATATGCTGCCTCACATCACTTACGGGGCTTCATAAAATAATGATTTTCAAACGTGCCTTAATATAATATATTTTCTTTTTCTATTTTACCACGGTTTATCTCTTTGAAACATTATTCAAAATACAACAAATATCTAGAAAAGGCAAGATCCAGTGCAGGTGTATGAAAGGAAGGATGTGAAGTAGGGCACCTTATCAGGAGGAGGGTTTGTGTAGTGATTGAGAGATTTCTTGTCGGTTTTAAATTCACAAACTTTATTCACTGTTTAGCCTTTCTTTAAAACTTTATAATTTAAATCCTTACTCTACTTTTCACTGAAATCTCTTTTAATGATTGCTGATTCCACGTTGTTAGGCTGAGATTAAAAATTGCAAACAGAATTACAATGTTTACCGGATGTAGTAATTCTTATAGCAACTTTGAAACAAGGAAAGAAGCTATAATTGGTTTAGACCAATTATGTTATACCCTAGACATAGGGAAGAAAAGAAAATAATGCATTTGTAGTTAATTGTCCGCGGCTACTTATTCTTACATACTCACAGGCAGTCCTACTATCAAGATGATGATCAAGAAAATCTTGAAAAAGGTAACATTTACGACCGTCATATTCGATCCGCCATGTTGAATTCTAAAGCGTTAATATTAAATTCGTAATCATCAGCCCCAAAAACCTATATATCTGTCATTTTGCCGACATTACATTGACGTTTAGAAAATCTTCTTCACCATTTTGGACCCGCCATTTTGAATTTAAGAAATCCGACTTGCAATTAGCCACCTCGAAAACCTACATATGCATATTTTTATGATGATCCCAAAAACTTTAAAAAAAAAAATTACATTCACGGCTTTAAAAAATAAAACTTTCATGTGGTAACCCTCTGAAATAGTTGCCCGATTTTGTTCATTTTCTGCTGAGATATTTAGATTTTACTAAAGTATATGTATGCCGAATTTTATCCATCTGCCTCGAAGCGTTCTCGTTTTAGAAGAAAAATATCGACTTTTTGTTTGATCTACCTGTAGTTTTCAAGGAGTTGTTCAAATTGGACCATTTACGAACTTGATCTTTAAATCTTAATAAGGTATGTATGTACCAAATTTCAACTCTCTAGCTTAAGGCGTTCTCGAGATAACGCGTGGTCGGACAGACGGACAGGCAGATGGACCGACAGACAGATAGAATATTTTTATGCGTTACAAACGTTTGCTTAAACTTATAATACCCTACATCTAGGGTATAAAAGGGGGCTAGTGTTAATGCCTACCACCTGATTTGACCAAGCCATGTAATTTTGCACATTGTCATGTGTCGTTTGCTTGATGGTTTAAAAAACAAAAAGTACGACTCACGAATTTCGCGCTATTTATATAAAAAATTAACACTCCTATCTGTTATCACGCTCACATTTGTTGTCTCTTTTGTTCTCATTGTGCCGAATATATAAAAAAAAAACACCGCAGATATCGCGAAAACTGCAGAAAATATTGCAAATCTGGCAACGTTTTTAATTTCATCTCCAAATTTTAACCTAACTCGAAAGTTCAAGTATCAGCTGTTCTCTAAATTTGCGATGTTTATTTTTGTATACAATAATAAGTAATTCCCTTTTATTGTTTTGTGTGAAAATCTTGCAATATATTGTGTTTTTTACATAATTTTGCAAATTCGCCGACAAATTCATAGATTGTCACGTACGTCAAGTGTTTCTATAAGTCGTTCAAATTTGCTTCTTTTATGTTATGTTGCCCGGTTTGTTTCAGTGTGGTTAGTCTTTATAAGTGTGTGAATTTTGTAGAATATTTTGTTTTTATTTTTACCTGGTTTTTAACTGGATATTGCTTTTGTGATTTTTGCTTGACTGAATGTGTTTTCCTAACTTGTTTCACGATTTTTTGTTAATAATCCTAATTCTTGTCTCTTTTCAGGAACTATTTTCATCGTGGGATGTTATACCTGTCGCTGATCCTAGGTAACAGGTAAAACTTTTGTAATGGGTAGCTGAGGTCTTTATTTATTGTGCGCCCATCGGGGGTAAACTCAGAGGAGAAGTCCATGCTCCGGGAGTCAGACACGGACAGTGACAGAACTCTTGTTGGAGAGAACACAACAGAAAATAAGGAATCAAAGGGTCGATGAGGTTCATTCAAATCAATTTCTTGCCCTACTACAATTGACGGCTACTGCAAAACTGCAGTCCATTTAGGAATCTTAGGGAGACAAGTTGTAAGCTTTAAACAATTGCGGTATAGCTAGGCCTAGAACCTACATTATAAAAACGAAAAATCTTGATTCCAGAGATTACCTCAAATAATGCTACGATGCAACTGTGTGAAAACTCGGAGGAGAGGAGAATAAGGACTGTATTTAATGGCTTTAATCTCCCATATGACCCTGATCAATCATCTCCATATTTTGAAATGGAAGCACCGTGGAATACACCGGTACCAGAAGCTTAGATCTCTTTCTGGAATGTGGTACCAACACACACCACACGGGTAAGAAGTAAGTGACTTGATGATTTTATTATAACTACTAACCTACATGTGATGAACGTTAAAAACCATTTCTGTGACTGAAAATACCCGAAACTGGCGAATATCGGAACAGATTTCGCTATCTGATTATCGGTATATGCGTTCTCTGTTCGATGCAATTAGTGGCAATCAAGTAATGTATATAGGAATTCTCAAAGAACAGTTTGGTTATTTTTTGGAAACGTTCTCGCTCGCTGGTTTTCGCAAAAAGGTGAGAGCTATCATCACTGCGCTCATTGACTTCTATGAGGCCTCATATCCTGAAAAAATATAACGCAATTCCCCGGCCTCCGTGGCTTAAGCGCGAGCTCAAGATGCAAAAAAGGAATGCTTAGCGATTGTACAACAGTGAGAAAAGGACAACAAGATATAATTCAAGGGCTTATCGGGAACCAGCACAGTTAGTACAACCTATCGCCTTAATTGTATATTGCAATGCACTTCGAGAATACAAAAATGTAATCCATAAAACTAAATGATAATTCTGGAGATTCTGCTGTGAAATTGTTTCAAATCCAAATAGAACTAAATAAATTTCAATAACAAACAATTAGGCATTAGTAGTTGTTATTGAAGTTTATTTGATTGATTGTGATTTGGGATATTTTGTTTTTGTTGAAACGTCTTTTTAGTGCTTTTAGATACTGCTAGACATTATATCTTGAAAAAAAAACTAGTTTTTAAACCAGGAGGAGGAATTTGCTTGGAATATAAAAAAATCAACTGCTGTATAAATTAGGAGCAGATACTAAACATGAAAAATTGTGTATTTTTACAATTTCTCCTGGGATTTTAAATTCTCCGAGCAGACATTCTGTTCCATAAAATCCGTGGACTGAACAAGATTTCTTGTCGACCCTTCCTTCAGCAAACACCCGTACGCACATAAAACTGGGATTTGATCATTTTGAATGAATAGGTACTGCAATATTGTTAAAACGGGTTAAGTTCCGAGGAGCTTTTAGTTAATTTTATGAAGGTTCTAAAACAGCTGCTTTTAAGAGTTTAATAAATTAAATCACCCTGCCACCCTTTTTCACTTCTTGTTCGTGT
>QYTT01094657.1:55081-80653 GCA_006980735.1 Dasypogon diadema
ACAAAAAAAAAAAAAAAAAATTCACTTCATTATTATTTTTATTTCCTTAAGTTTATTTCACTTTATTATTTTTATTTTTTAGTTTTCCGTATTTTGCTTTGACATTGATTAAGATTTTATACCAAAAATTATTTTTAATCTTGTGCATTTATTCGAATAAAATCTAAACTGTAGATACTTCTCTATAGAGTGGATTTTTTTCAAAACATTTGCATTATTATTGGTCAAGAATGCTTTAAATTCTAAGCAATTCATGGGAAAGGGAGTAAAAGACATTTTAAAATATGCTATCGTAACTGTAATTGTTTTTATATCCAAAGATTGTACATTATTGGAAATACTCTTTCTGTTGGAGTATTTAAAGCAGTAAACGATAGACAAAATTCAATAAATATGTATTAAGATATTTTTATGATCAATAGTTTCTTCCTCAATTAAGTGAAAACCTCCGTACACCTTTCTTCCACTAATTTGTTATGTTCTTTCCAATCTTCTATCTTCGCCAGATTTATTTAAGACAACTCACTCCGTCAACTTTTACAGAAAAAAAAAGATCAAAATAAGAGACTTCGTACTATCCTGTAACAGCTGTAAAAGCAAGTTCCAATGGTCAGCATATAAATAACTACACAAAAAAACATACTATCCATATCCGCAGCCCAAAAAGGACACTCATTATATGCGCGAAAATCTTACTGGAATTGAATCTTCATTAAAAGTTCAAAACTGTAAGCATATTTAAGTCCATTGATATAAAGTTAAATATTTTAAAATGATTATTGTTCACTTTATAAACGAATTACACATTTGGAGACACAAATATTTACTAGGTAAACACAAAAATGATACCGTTTTCAAGGTAACAATACCCAAACCTTGCATTACAAACAACACAAAACGAGAAAAGTAAAATAATGTTTATTAATTATTAAATGAGATCCAGGGGGCATGTTCGATATTCAATACCTTTTATTAATTCCCACTATTGCCATTTTCACATTATTGGATACCATTTATTTACAATTTATTGGTCGTAGGTAATAATTATTCGTATTACTGTTTACATCCTCCATGAATTCAATATAAACTTGGTAATAAAAATTCGAATGCAATAGATCTGATTATTCTTCATTTTTAAACCTTTTCAAATTATATTTCCCCAAAGTGTGATTGTCAGCAACTAAAAATGTCCAAATAAATAATAAGAATCCTATAAGCTGGGGGTGAGCACCAGCAATAAATTTGCCCACTTTATGCCTTCGATATGCTATAAACAAGCCAAACAAATTGAATGGGTGCTCCGTCTGCCTACCATTTTCCTTCAGAGAAACTGTATGCTGGGCCTGGGACTTCATACCATTCAACAGTTCCCTCGCAGTGTTGTATGTTCTTTTATAATCCTCAATTTTCCTCCGTCAGTATCATCAGATCTTTACGGTTTGCTTAAGATTTCTTGAAGACAAGTATGCCAACCGATTGACAATTAAGCGAAAGAAGAAGATAACCAGTACGGAATGGCACCAGAAATCGACCTACATCCAATAATCAAAAGCCATAAAACAACTCCTTTCTTGAAGAGATATACGAGGCCAACCATCATTTTTTCTCCTTTTGTTTCTTCCCACTATGAAGAAATGTAGTGCTCCTGGGTAAAAGGGGCAGCATAGAGTGGGTGTGGGAGTATATGGGCTCTATTTTCTTATCAGACAGCGAAGAATGGCGCAAATCTTGGCATTTGTTCAGTTGGCACGATGTGCACATAAAATATGTCTCTGAAGGATCAGTTTTTCAATGGGCCTGCAATGGGTCAGCTTTTCCATATTCGGTTACCAGCAAATCATCAAAATTTAATTTCACTTTGTGCATGTATAAAGCAGCATAGTAAAGGGTACAAGTAATGCAACGATGTTTGCTCTAGAGAAGGCATCACTCCACGACTACCCATCAATCCACTGCTCGTCTTGTCAACATAATTGAATTTTGTTCGTAATATGTTTGTCGTAAAACACTTTCTCTGTTCGTCTTTTAAATTCCGTTCTTCCAGCATGGGAGTGCCTTATGTCTATAATGGTTACATTTCCCAGGATGGTGGTATCATTGATATTTGTTTTTCCAGTATTATCTGAAGTTCTGAAGTTGGTAATCTGGCAAAGCAAAAAATTATCCTTGAACGGATAATTACTAAAATCTCCCTTTTGTTTCGCGAACACATTTTGGCGGAGCTTTTTGAATAAACCCAAGTTCCTGTTATCACTCTTCCTTAAATAGCAATATAGACGAGTTCTCCTTTTGTTTATTCAGAAACTTTTCTCTTGTATCTAATCTCTTTCGAACTTGTAGGATAAGTAAATACATCCAATTTGCCAGCTCTGCTCTCTCATCTTACCTAAGAACGCAAAGTGGAAATAATGAAAGGTCCACCCTATTAAATGTACCCACGGTAGCTGAAGTTTCTTGCAAATTGAGCTGTGGTTCTGTGCTATAACCACTTTGCTACTGGTCCTTAAGTCTTTGATCTTAGGAACTCAGGTGTACGAAATTCGACAAAAGAATTCGCAACTTTGAAGCACAAAAAAGATTACATAGTAACATCCCAATGCATGAACAAAGTGGATGATTCCGGTGGCTCGAAGCTTTGTCTTTTCAAGACCTTCTTAACATTTCCTCTTCCTGCTGCCCGGACTTATAAGGGAGTACTACTTAAACATTCGCGGAAAGCAAAAAAAAGTGGAAATTCCTTCCAAATTATGACTAAACCGATAAGCATGGCCTCGCTCCCAATCGCAATTTGTTGTCCTTGTTATTTTCCCTCTTCTTTGTTCTGTCCCCTACATCCTGTGAACTGGAATGCTCATCTGAGGGCCTTTTGCCCTGCTTCACAGTACTTTAGTGTACTTTAAGGTATGCTTGTAGTAGCTCATCCCCCTCTTCAGTTTAGTACTTTTCTGGCGGAATTCATGAACTTTACCACGAGGTTGGACGAGGGTGGTTATTTTTGCCGGAAAAAAAAAAAATTGTAACTTTTCTCATTTTCTTGAAATGAAAATCAATGCGCTTCAGAACGACTTCGAAAGTGTCGTCGAAAGACTAAATATTCCTGCCTAAACAAGATATGCCCTTACAAGAAAATTTCGTTTGCCTTTTGCTTGAAAATATTTCAACTTTTTCGTTTAAATTCTTTAAAATTCCTCCAGGCTCTTTCCTTTTGAATATTTTAATCTTTCGTGGCTTATTATTTTAGGGAAATGTGTTTGTACTTTTTTCCTGTCAAAGGAAAGAAGAAATAAGCGCACGAAAATAGCATTGAAAACATTTTATCACAAACAAGTTTCCAGGTTTTTTTTATCAGGAACTAGTCACTGAAACAGGATTTTGATGAACAGGAAAAAGTTCGTTGTAAAAGTATCCATGAAAGTTTATGTCGTCTTGGGTTATATTTTTGTAGCAGTAACACCTTTCATTTGTGTTTTCAATAAAACCCCAAATTTAAATTCTTGTCATTTTTAAAAATGGACAAGATAACAAAATACAGATAGTAAGTATGTAGTTTCATGCAATGTTACTAAAAGTCAGGAAAACATTCTATAGGTACGGCGTATGCATATATACACCGGTTAGGCAGAAAGCATCTGAGGAAATAAATTACGAGTTTAATTTCGTTCAATGTATTGTACACTTAAAAATGAAAAAGTATTCCACAGAAAAATTGTCTGCAAGTCGTTTCCGCAACAATAGGCTGCATAGAACAGAAAAGATACAAGCTGCAAGCATAAAATTCCAATAGTAACGCTGAGTAATAAATTTGGTGACTTTCATGGATTAGAAATGCAAAAGTACAATCAAATTGAGCCCTGAAAAAGAACGTCCTCTAATGAAGTTAAAAGAGAGGCGTATTACAAAAAACTCCAAACAAAATATGGGAAAAACCATGGAAAATTTTATACTTCTTTAATTTCAATAAAAAAAATCTAATAAATGACCCAGAAAAAAGTACTTTCGAAACACGCATTCAAACGTCCGTCGGGAGCATTTTTTTTTTCATTTTAAAAAATTGTGTTTTTATTAATGTTCTGGATTTGAATGTTTCCAATTTAAATTTGTAAAGACAGATTAGAAAACGTGCATTAAAACTAAACATCGGCTGGCCCACTAGGAGCACACCATATAGGGTCGAAACAAGAATAGTTCGAAAAATTAGCATTTTGTTCTTCTAGAAACGGCAAGACGATGATTTGGGATCGTATTTTCGCCACATGTGAGGGGACGATTTCAATAAAACAGGATTGGAAGATGCTTGAATCTGAGAACGACAATGTCTAATTGAAATTTCCTTCCGATCGATGGATGGCATAGAAGATGCCAAATAAATCTTTGCCGCTTTGCGAATTTGAGGAATCAGATTAATTATTTGCGCTGATTATCACAATTTGGATTTTTTTGAGATTCACTAAATGAAGTTGTTTTCATAACATAGAAGGAGAGCTTTCGAAAACGAGACACAAGGCTAGTAAGAACAAACTCATGAAATAGTTTTCTAATTCCTATTAAAGCCTTGAAAAGGACATACTAACGAAAACAAACATAGCAGACGACGAAGAAGAACACTAGGATGGGATATACTGGTGAGTTTGTCAGTTTTACGGGAGGACTAGTATAGCAACACTTCGCACCTCCGCTAATAGAGTTGCACAACTCAAACAATGTAAAAGTTTTGATTTTAATACAAACCATCGAAAAATTCAGAGCTCTATAATAACAAAAATAATTTAGGTGCTTTCCGCTGGATGGCGTTGGGGACGTTTTACCAAAGAGTTAAATTAGATATTATTTTATGTTAGTACATTTTATACGAAATACTCCCTAGTTCCTGAGATAAAGTAGGATTTTTGTTCAACATGCCACAACCTATTTCTGCTCATGCTGAAAAATAAGGAATGTTGAGTAGGCGGGGATGCCATAGTAAAACATATCGCAAGCCTTTAAAGAGTTGCAATGGATCTAGCTCAGAAAGTGAATTTGCGTTTTTTGTAATAGATGGATTCTCACTTTATTTATGAGGACTAGTTATTCATTTGTAGTTCCTCCTGAATCCTGAATTATTAAGTGTATTAGATTCAGTCATATAATTTTCAGAATGTGATTATTTATAATAAAATGTTCTAAAAACATCTCACATCAAATTTTCTTCTAATTTGTCTGGAAGTAACTTGTCCCAGAACCCATTGAGAACAGAAATGTACGTTATCGCGTACCTGAGAACAAAGATTAGCTGGATCTGAATTATGACGATTAGCTATGTTTAAACTGCAAACTTTGGTTAACATTAGCAAGCCTGTTTCGCAATAGGGCGGAAGTGTGGTTGTAATAAAAGCATTGCGTGTCTGCCACTGCCTGAGTCCGGTCAGAAGTGAGTCCGCTATCGATTTCAGTCCGATCAACATTTTAGTTTGATCAAATTTGAGTCTCATCAAGATTTGAAACTGCCCAGTTTTTAATCCGTCCAGGTTTTGCAACCAGTCCCCTTTGGGTCCTTTTAGTTTTTAGACCGCTCACTTTCAAACATAGAGAGTATGAGCGGATTGAAAACTTGAGCAGAATCAAAACTGAGCGAACGCAAAACAGAGAAAATTCAAAATTTGACCGGACTCGAAACAGAGCCAAAATTTTGATCAGATTAAAATTTGATTGAATTCAAATGTTGATCGGACTCAAATTTTCGGGGACTCAGTGCTTTCCTTTCTAAGAGAATAGCTTCAAATTCTTATATTGTCACCTTTAAGTAAGATCCATGCAAACTAAAAAAGGACATCTAACTTTGGAATTGATTATCAAAATTGAATAGTGTATCTGTTATAAGTAAAGCACAAACTGTGGGAAAAGCTTTGCAAATGCCAGAGAAGTTCATTAGTAAAATTTGGAATACTTAGTTTACTTCAGTATAAAATTTTAACATGTGTTTTTTTTAAGCTCAGGGGACGATCTTATGATGCACGCAGCACAGCTTTGGCGGAGGGTAACTGGGGAAGGGGAGATTGGGAAATTTACCTGACAAATGTTGCAAGTAAGCCACAATTTTTGGCATGAAATTACTGTGCAACATCCCAGTGGCTTCGCAAGTACAATTGTTATCAGTAGAATTGCCTCAACCATTGTTACCCAGATATATCGCCTCGACCTGTGCAGGATTTGAACCCACGCTAACAGAGGGGATAATCTGCAGACGTGCGTCTCAGCCCGCTCGGCCACTGGCGTGGGAGAGACCATTATTCGGGAAGGGAAGATGCTGTTGTGGATTTTAGATGACACAGCAGTGTAATTATCTTTTCCCACTCAGTTTTTTTTTGACGTTATAGTTGGACAGCGATACGACAGTCACTGTTCAGTCTTCTGATTGTCGAAACAACATACCAAGATTAATTCAAACTTAGAAGAGGTAATTTTGAAGTGAACAAAAAGACGCTTGATAGGAGGTTTCAGGTTATTGAAAAGGAGGAATTTCAGGTATTTCAGGTCAGATGCAAGAAGACTTACACACGCTAACAGGTCTAAAGGGAGGACCTTTTTGCAATTCGCAACATCTTAACCAACAAACAAAAATTCGTAGTTGGATCCTGGATAACTATGTACATCGACGCAAAAATGCAACATTGACGGATATGTGCTGCTACACTGCTCTATTAGGAATTGTTTCCACTAGGTCAATCCGTTGCAGTGCAATGCTATATTTAGTAATTGCATCGCTTGAAGAAAATAATTCACCTAAGCTGTACTGTATATGGTATAGAGGGTTGTCCTCTGAGCCTAGACAGTACTTTAAAAGAAAACCAAAATGTTATATGCAGCCTCTCATATATTATTTACATCCTTATATCAAATATAACATCACACAATAACCCTAATTCCAAATTGTACAAATTCCAAGGAGATTTGAAGCAATTCTCACAAGGAACGTAATTGTCTTCTCAATATCCTTAAGAAAAGTACTGAGTACGGCTCTTCTTCAAGATTTAATTACCAATTTTCTACGGCAACTTCTGATGAAAGTGTACAACAAATCATAGAAAGGAGATTTTTTTTTACGTTTTAATACAAAAAGTCGAAGTATATATAAAATTTCGGGATTATTTTTGAATTATGATAATAAGGCATTAACCAACTAAATACGAGTTAAAGGAAATATACTGTGAATTTCATCGAATAGCGTAATTTATCATTTTTAATCATCCCACATTTTTTATGCCTGCCATCATTCATAATTACCCATCTCAAAATTTAAAACTACTTATCAACTTTGCTCCAACTTTTCCCCTTGAAATCTACCAAGGATCGTCGTATCAGATTACCACCAAAAGCAGGAAACCGGAGTGCCAGACAATATCCTCAACCTCGTTATTTAATTTTTTTTTCCTTAAAAGTTTTATTTACCACGATAAAAGTCTTTCGAAAGCTCTTTATAAAAGTCACGCTTTCCCTGAGGAGGAAAGTTGAAGCCTTCCATCCAGCCGGGGATGTCCCACACCAAACACATGGAAAGGTCATCTTGGTAGAACTTTAACGAACGGAACGTTTCACAGCCATTCAGGGTGACTGGTGGTGATAACGTTGCTCCAGTCAATTAATGTTCGCACCCACTAATTGCATGGCAAACAGTGCTGACGATTAGTAAACTTAATCCTAAAGCGAGTACCAAGGGGTGAACTGCTTTTTTGACGACGTTACACGACACGGAAAGAGTGCTGCTTTCGTTAGCTTCACTAAAAACGGTCGAAGGCTTTGGAGAAATTAACATCTCAAAGGAAGTGTAAATGGCTTTGAAATGCGGTCACAATATTCTGGCGACAGAAGGATATCCACCAATTGCTGACCCCAGGCAGCGATTTATGGACCAGTTCACCCACTCTGAAGTTTTATAAAAATTTAGCACAGACATAGCGAGAGAGACCGTGTCCAATTAATGAAATGGACCTTTTGGAAAAATTTCAATTTAACTGAAAAATAATTGAAGAAATATTTCTAGCCAGAAAAAATAATGATTATGAAAGCCATTTGGTTCGAGGTAAGGTCTAATAGCGCAGATTGCCATCAAACCAACCAAATTTGTGAGAAATTATGGATTCGCCCTAGCTAACCTCCCTGGTGGCTTTCATGGATAACAAATTATCTTCTGTGGCGAGAACATGAAATCATGCCTGGGTGTGGAGAATTTTTCGTCCCTTTTTTCATTACTTTGCACTGTTGGCGCTGGTGGGAGAGAAAAATGTTCATGGTCCACTACACCACATATTATGGGAGGGTTATTGAGGTGCCACCATATAATGTGGAATGTCATTTTTCAAAAGAAACATATGACGCATTTTATCAGCTTAATGTAATTCTAAGTACTGTTACAATCGAGGATATATGAGACTGCCTTAGTTTTTTATATCATAACAGAGGCAATCAATAGTTTGGATGAGAAATGAAGCTATATATAGAGTGATACATGGAAACACTTCAGATTTGCTGTTTCAGCAGTGTAACATCTTTTTTAGTCTCTTTTTAGAAGCACTTCGAAAATCATCTGCAGCTCTGGAGCTTTTGTTCTGGAATACATCCAATTTTTTGTTGTTGAATTATTCAATTAGGCACAAGAGTGATGCAGAGAGTTTTTTAAAATCTGTTTTTTTTGCAAACAATCTATTTATCTATGTAAGATTCAGATCTGTAGGCAAAAAAAAAATGATCGCGATCTTGTTGAAATTAGTTTTATGCGTTTGCAGTACTAATAATTATTTTCAAGTTGGCAGCTGCTAATTGTAAGGCATTATTTTATTTTATTGTAGGCAATAAGTTGCAATATTTCAAACGCATAAATTTTACTTACAATCTTATATCATACATGTGGGTTTAAAGAGGGGTGAATTAACTAAAACGCACGTTTTGTCCAAATTCAATTTTATAAAATTTAGATTAGGCGATAGAAAAAAGATTTGAACGATTACACAATAACTGATAACGACTTAACCGGCTTCGTTAAGAAGGCAACTCTATTGACGGCTTATTGGCCGATGATGATGATATATCCAGCTGCACGAGTTAAATGTTACGGTTCTTGAGAATCAAATGGATTAGCTGACATTGCTTCTTTCTTCCGCATACATGTTTGCTCACTTTTATTATCACTCTTTAAGTTTGATAAACAATAGTACCAACATCTAAGACCAAGAAAGTGCACCTATATGTGGTAATCAGTACTAATTTTCGGATCTTTAAAGACCCAGATCCAAGATAGAGATCTTTTGTTGTTGTTGTTGTTATTTTTGTTGTTATTCTTGCAACTTAGCAACAAATATATACAGTAATATCCCGATTTGGAACTAAGCGGTTCTTGTTTTTTTTCTGTGTTCTCTTTTTCGATGTTTCTCTTGCTGTGATACATATTTTGGACGTGTTTCCCGCCATCTCTACGTGCACGATTACGATTCTACGATAGACGAAAGTTAAGGCTGGTTTGTTATACATATGCATATATATTTTTGTCGGCCCCACTTATAGCGTAACTTTGGAATATTACTGTAATTTAATAGGAGTAAAATTTGAAAATTTGTTCAAAACATCCACAGTTGGTATGATGAGAAACTAAAAGATTTTAAGATACCTGGGGAGTCGATATCACCACAGACTAAATTACGAATAAAAGTTACCACCAGCACTTCACATCTTTTGGCAAAAGAGCGCATATTAGATAATAATAGAGCTCCATATAAAATTCTAGAAACTTTTAATAATAATGAGTTTCCCTTCTAGCCCAGAAGGCACACTTCTCAGCAGAGAGCCGAGAACCATTTACCTATCTCTGCAGAAGCGTTCACACATTTCTGTAGAAATATGTTAAGATTAGGCTCCCCTACAAGTATGCAAAATATTAATTATTAATAAGCCAAATCAAAAAAGGACAAGAAATCAGTCACTAATGAAAATTCAAACAAAAATCACAGAGCCGAGTTAAGTCTTTTCTTCAGAACATCCTTTCAAGCTGAATTAGAAGTTTTCGTTTTGGAATAGGTTCGTTGAGAAAACAAGCGCTAAAAACTTTTGTTTTACGCGCAAACTTCACCAAAAGTTTCGAATAAAGCGCTCCCAACTTAGCTCGGTCGATGTAATTTTCGATTCCACAGAAAGCGGAGGATTGGCGCCTCGTCTGGCAACGGGTTAGGGAGGCTCGGAGAGCCTAAACAAGGGGCCGCTACCCTGAAGTAATGTCTAGCGACGGTTCCGTGGTGGTGGTCCTAGAGACAGGAAGGGGGGTTTAGCCGGTAGACCCGGATCGTGGGGCGTCCGACACACGGGGGGCCAGTCCCCCTAAGGTGCGTAAAGCATTCCCCGCCCCCTCCGCAAAAAAAAATCCCGGACACTGTAAAATACAGTATGCCGTATTGTCAAACTCAAAAGAGAAAGAAAGAATACTGAAATATGTATTAACAAAGAAATAAAAATCAAACTGTATACAATAATTGAAAATGTACGTAATTTCAGAGGAACTTTCGGAAGACTGAAATAAACATAAATATTTTATTTTTAGATAGCTGTTGCATTACTCGGATGTGTTATCCGTCCTCTTGTCGTTTTAATAGGTTTGTGTTAACTGACCATAATTCCATGCATAATTTCCACTTCATAATTTTATTTGCACAGCGTCGTATTTAATGGCAACCATAAATGAATTGAATTTTGTTTTCTTTTTTTGTATGTTTTTATTACTTTTCGGTCTAATTCAACCAAAATAAATAGCTGGACAAAATTATGGCTAGCTTTTATGATGGAGGGTCAATAAAATACCTGCGGATTACTTATGCAATAAAATTAGGTCCGCAACAAAGTTGGGTTTGGTACATTGATTTTTTTATATTTAAAAGCCCGTCCGTGATACATAGTTATTATAAATTCAACTCATATGAAAAGAAGGAGGTCTACAGAACAATAATACAATAGCTCTCCATTTTTAAAGAGAACTTAAATACTACTTTTTCTGCATTTACACCTCAACTTCACAATGTTTTCAGTCAGGTGAACTGAAGTCCTTTCGTAAAACTTAATTATTAAGTGGAGCAAAAAGGTCATGGAATTTTATTTTTCTTACCAAGGGGCAGGCAGGAAGAATATGTACAACCTGACCTCAAGCAATTACGTTAAAAACTTTGAAGAATACAAAATGAAAGCGTGGTAACTGTGTTGGTGCTTTTTATATTTTCTAACATAGGGTGAAATTCTTTCGGTATAGTGCGAATTACCCGTCATTATTGAAGTTGACATGCATGCTTGCAATATTGTAGTAATTATTCACTAGTCTCCCCGTAAAGTCCTGTTCTACCCAATATCCACCCATTTTCCAGGATCCTAATTGCGTCAATTCTCTTCCCCATTCTCGGCTCGCTTATCTAAATATCGGGAGTGTGCTTAAATTTAGGACCCCGCCTTTTATGTTCAACCAGATTTTATAAGCAAACCTTATTTCAGAGAGTAGAGGATATGCACAAGCAATAAAAGTTTATGACAAAAAGATAAAGGGACTAAGGACACTTGATTCCAAGTGAACTCTAAAGAACTCGGGTATTAAGAAAACACGAACACTATCAAATGTGGCCTTATTACATTCAGCTAGTAAAGGTGACACCCTTATCCTTTTTTGCCACGTAAATTTATTATGGGGTGAAAAATATAAAATTTAAGGATTTCTTCCAACTCTACAACAGTTTTACAGAAGCAATTCCAGAAGAGTGTGCAGACAGAAAGGGAAGAGACATTAAAAGCTGTAAAAATTTCACCTTCTCTAAAAATAATTTTTGATGGAAGTTCTTGCCGAAGTACACTAAAGTTAAGTACATGCTATATAAAACACACTTGAGCTCCTTTTTTAAGGATAATTTGTGAGCAGCTGAAATATAATTCATGCCTATCTAACTACTAAGCAAACACCAGTCCGTCACAAGAAAATGGAATCCTTGCCTTGGAAAAAGAGTTAACGGAGACAAATTTCTTTCTATAGTTAGGCATGGGTCACTGAAAGATCAAGACCATTATCCCCATCAAGAAATCAATAAACCTCTCCTCTAGCTGACATGTACTGAAACCCTGAGGGCCGGCACTGTCACAACCACATATAACGTAGACAAGAGTGGATTACACCAATCGTGGACGAAGCAGAAGAGGTGGCTCCTTGATAGCACCAAATTATATTTTTTTCTACTTGAGTGCTACCGAAAGGCAAGTCCCTTACAAAGGGTTCAGAACTGAAATTACTTCGGACTGGGACAGATTGATTTTACTGGTCAGCTCTTTACCACACAGTTCCGGTGAACAGGGTCACATAAATTGAAATTATTCGCACAATTTCACTTGAAATTTCCTAGAGGTGTTCTTGGAAGAATTTACCTTTCATGTGTTGCAGGAGAAAATGGTCCAGTGAATTTCTACTATATAATCGAAGCTGTAATTTTCTTTGCAAATTGGTGAAACTTGGTCTGATGTATATTTTATCCTTGAATCTTTTACCTTTAGATTCGGATCTTTTATCGGGTTGCCTACGAACGTAAATTTATAAACAAAATATAAAAATGCGGAATTGAATTTTAATTGAGATAAATTTTCTTCTTCTTTTCTTCTAAAATAATATATCGATAAGAAAGATGGTAGGTCGGTGAATAACCCCTAAATTTCTATTTTAATGCTCGCTTCGGGAAAGCATGTATTCACTTCTAGATGTATTTCAAAAATGCCCCTAATAACAAGTATATATATATAGATTCCTATTCTCTGTTGGAGAGAACTTGAGAGCCTGAAAAAAGAGGTAAGAAGAGTGTCCAACCACGCCATGGAAATAATGAAGTGCAGACATGGAGCAATTTCTGCTCAAACATGAAGACAATCCCAGAAGTCAGTACACTACAGAAGATAGTCACTAACGACCCGGTTTCTAAAGTTGATTTTGTTTAAGATAGCACATGAGGAGACAAACAGGATTCTTATGGAGGTACAGACAGAAAGGATATTCTTCGCTAGGAAGACAAAGGATCTGGAATTTGAATCTAATGAGCTCATACACCTGAACATATACATATTAGTAGCTGACCTATAAACATCATGTTGAAGAAAAGTTCTGAAAAGCGAAGGTGCTGTTTCGTCAATGTAGAACGGTGTGCGGACAAAAGTCGAATATCTCGCCTAGTTCAGCACACTGGATATGCACAACAGTGGTCAGACATATCCTTAAATATTCTGCTTTAGTCTGGTAGCCTAAAGTATGCCAGGAGACCGTCAGGCGACTCTTCGATAGGGTACGAAGGATGGGCATGCATAGGAGTTGCGAACACTTTTCACACCACACTCACATATAAGCTGAAAGCTCTCCTGGGGCTGCCACTGCTAGATTTGTTTGTGGAAAAGATGATTACATTCAGGATGCAGCGGGGTGGCACATGGGGTGGCTAAAAAACAAAATGTCGGAAAAATATCCGCAAACTGCACCAAATTAAAAGCATGGTAAGTAGGTTCCTTGCTTTGAAAAATACAGAGAAATACCGAATTTACCACAAGATACTGTAAGAACGACTAGCACAATTTAATGAAATCTTACCCAAAATTTATACGACCATGTTATCCTTTAAAACATTCCGAAAAGCTGGCTTGAAGCCAATGATTCTTTCTTTTACAAGCCGGCTAAAAGTAGCTACAAATTCGTTAAATCTTGCCAGCCATTAATTTTTATTAAAGAATTGGGAAAATATAGTGAATGATTTCAGAGCAACCACATGTCTTGAGAGGTTTCTGCTGCAAGGAAAGAAAAATCAATGGAATCTGTTTTTTTATCTGACTGTAAATTATTTTATCAAGAAAGCAATAAATGGTGAAGACTGGAAATTTGCTTGGACACAGGAATTGCTTTCCGTAGCAACAGAATTGTCTCTAGGAAAATTGATAACTCTGAAGTCGGACCTAAATTAAAACCCTTTGGGTTTACCTTCGGCTATTGTACAAAATTATTGACAGACGACCTGGTTCATACATAACTGATCTAATTGATGGGATAGCGATACTGACAACGGATAAATTTAAATGGGGTCTTTAATCAGGGTCGGAAGATAATATGAAAAATAAAATTCGCTTTTCTAAATGAAAGAAACTTAAAAGACTTAACTACATAAAATATTCGACAACTGATAGCTGCGAATTCCTTAGATTTATTATGGATAATAACTAAAGAAGTTAGGGAAAAAGACAGCGCAAGGCATTCTGTATCATTGCGAAGCGCTGTTCCGCCAACGTAGGTAGCATCTTGATATGTTGTTCATTTCGCCTAACGATGTTTCGAGTTTGGAGCACAAAAAAATCATAGGCTATATTATCAGCCTCAATCTTGAGTGGGCTTCTTAAAGAGTGATAAAAGAGCAATATGGCGTCTCTGCTCTGGAGAATCGATTTTAGAACTTATCATCTCGGAGCCAATGAACTTCAAGGCCTTCTGTAATAGCAATAGCAAAGATGTGATCCGTCCAACTAAGATTATTGAATACCCGAACCTAAGAAGTTAGAAGAGTTTGAAATGTCCATCCCGTTGGCAAAGAGAAATGGTGGGAGATTTGGGGTTCATTTCAGAGAGATCTGATGGCTCTGGCTTTTTAATGCCTTAAACTCGATGCGATTCGCCCTGCCCCAAGCAATGCGATCCAGTCATGCATGCACGAGAGTCAGTAATTGATTCAAATGAACAAACGAAATTAAGGGTGCTGTTGTCAACAAAATATTGAATTAGATTGGAAGTAAGAGATAAGAGATAATTCATGAAAAGCAGGAAAGGAGTAGGAAACAATAAAGAACCATGAGGTACACCGACATTCATATAATGGGAGTTGGAGGTGGTTACCACAGATGGAATGGTCAGAAAGGTAGCTTCCAAGCCAAGTGAGAAGATATGACCCAGGTCAAATGCCATATTGATGATCACGAATTATATGTGTCTTAAAGACCTTAGACAGGATCGAAGTAATTGCTACTAGTCTATAATTAGGGGGTCGTTAGCTTCCTCATTTTTAGGACTTGGTTAAGCATGGGAAAATTCTATGACGATAGGAAAATACCTTTTGAATAGGATAAGCGAAGTAATTTCCTCAAAGGTATAGCCGAAGAAGAGGTACAGCACTTCAGAATCAGGGGCGAGACACCTTCAGGCCCTATGGTTTTTGACGCAGCAAGGTTCGCAAGCACCTTATGAACCTCATACGGTAATGGAGTGGCCATTGAAGAGAGGCATGAAGAAGGTTAAAAAAAAGTGGAAAGGCAAATCTCATCGAATTTTTTATTAAATTTCCTTCCAATTCAAAAAACGTTAAAATCGAAAATGTTTGTCTAATACGCCGCGTCATTTCAGTTGAGTATCCAAAAATTGCAGGTATGCAAACAGTAAATCCACATTTTATATCTCTTAAGAATACTCGAGCTATGTATTCAGCCAATGAATATTTTCTTTAGTACCTCCATACTAAGCCTTAAATCCGTGCGCACTTATAAGACCATACATAAATTCAACATATAAATAAAATGCTAAGAGAACTCTATGCATTTTAAAGTAAACACTCAGAAATGTATTGTTACTCATCCCCTTCCATTAGCTTATCCCCATTGACCCATAAAATTAGGTACATCACGTTAAATTTCAATACCCCGGCCTGTGAAAACATGGAATGAAAGTATTCCGTGGCTTGAACGAGGGAAGTAGACATACTCACAACAGCAGAATGTATCGGGTGCAAAATGGGCATAAATCCTAGAACAACTGCCCCTTGTAGAATACCTACTAGTGCTATGTGACATCATTGAGCAGACTGCCGTACTAAATCTATGGCTGACATTTGTGCACAACTTTATTCCGAATAGCTTCAGCACTCTAGGATTTGACCTCAAGTTCATTATTTATAGGCAGATGCTGGCAACAGCCTGAACCCAATTAAATTCTATCGATCCGCAGTAAATTATTCATTTAGCAATCGCAAATCTTCAAATATTTTCAATTAATCCAATGCTCGCAGAGAGAGAGAGAGAGAGAGAGAGAGAGAGGCTCAGTAAAAATTGGTTAAAATAGTGTCCTGGTTCCCGAGTTGATACTAGTGTGACGTCAAGCATTATTAATGTCGTCTAGGGAGCAGACATTTGGCAAAGTCCTTTAAACAGTTCTCGACACGAAGCCAAAATTTTAACACAGCTGCATAACTGAAATAATTCGTTAATTATAGTTGTAATTTCCTGGCAAAAGGAAAGTTATTGCAATTTCAAGATTTAGTCAGATGGTAGCTATATATCAAATTTCATCCGGCAGTTGTTCCCTTACCTACCAAAAATGAGCTTTGACCAAAAACGTGCAGAGTGGAAAACTTTACGACATTAGGGCATTAGAGTTTTCAGGAAAATCTGGCAGTCCTTCATCAGAGTCGGGGGAACAGAGCTACTTAAGAGCAATTAGTCCCAAGACACTTTTTAAATTTTAAGTGAGAGCTCTCACAACTTTGGATTATTCAAAATACCAAGCAAACTTGAGGTTGTTTTCCAAGAACATCAAGGATTAAATGACCATTAAGGAGTTTGTAATAGCGCTCAACCAGAAAAACCGCTTGTTCCAGCAGTCCACCTAATCTGTATTCATTTCAGCGACAGATGAGCTGATTAACCCACATGGATGTGCGGACAACCAATAAATTATGGTTGGAATCACAGGCCCATTGAAACTTTGCTGACTAGCAGTGGTACTACTCAGAGGTTCGGATCCTCCTTGGGTTTCATATGGAGTTGGTTCATAAGCCCCAGCAACATCTTTCATGCGGTCAGATATTGACTACAAAACTAAAGTAGAACGAAGGAAGCAACCAGGGCGCCTCTAGAGAATAACAAACAATCGAAAATCATTAATATCATGTCGAGGCCGTCTGTGACGTTCCCCTGTCCTATTCCTTCAATATGAAAAATTGTCCATCCTTTTGTTATTAAATGATAACGCTAATTCCTTCTGCTTGATTGAGACGTCAATCCAGGAAGTCTGGACGGGAGTAAAAATGTCAGACCAGCATTTGTTAACACTTGATTTAGTCTTCATAAGTTTCTTCTCACGCAGGGTAGACGTCCTCATGGCGATTAATCACAAATCAAGAGTTCCTTCAGGCCTCACTCCAGTAGAGAAGGGGAACGAAATCCTTCGATATTGCCCGGAAAACTGCTATTTGATGTTCTAATGGGAAAATTATATCAATGTGAATGATTCGATTCGATTATAGCGAAAATAGATCAAATAGGTATAAAAGCGTCCCATATGAAATTCATCTCGGGGCTTTTGGGTAATTCGGTAAAGATACAAAGTAGGTTATGTGGGTCGAAATCCGCTCACCCATATAATGTGCTGTTTTTGGCATTTCTGACTACATTGGGGGTCTTGTTTTCAATTAGATTGTAACGCTTTTAAAGATGAAATACAAAAAGGAGAACGTTGTAATAATCATAAATCAAGCGTAATTGAGTCAATTACATTTTAAATAATAGCTAACTTAAATAAATAGAGTGTTGCAGAGTTTTTCTAGGGAACAGCGGAGAACTTTAATCCGATCTTGGAGATTTTGAGTTTTCATTCAAATTATGAGCGATGAAATGCATGCACTGAAAGAGTTTTGTTATTACTGCCTTTAAATTACATTCAAAGAAGATATTCGTTCATCCGATGGAAATATATCTTCTGATGAAGGTAATATACCTCTTATCGTTTGTATCAGACCGTCTATGCAAAAACTATTCTTTCGTTTAGTTACTTCTTACCAGAGATTGTTTTCCAGGTTAGGATCAACCCTAGAAATCCTAAGGCCCAAAAGAAAGCTTTTAAGATTATTGACGACTGGCGCAATGCTCACTTTTCATCCTGCAAAACCCCTAATGTGATTTTTTGTGGATTAATCCTCGTGCGTATTTCTCGCGTATCGTTCGTTCTTGAAAAACAATGTATTGCTTCAACTACGTCTCGTCGCGATTGAAGGACTAGACCTTCTGGGGGGAGATTTTAACTACACACTGCATTATGCCCTCGATCGGCATTCAAGAGTTAAGTTTAGCTCACTGACTGCCTTTCGGTTGCAGAACATGGCAACATGCTGCAATCTCACTGACTCCACCCAGGGGCACAGTCATATACGAGAATGGTGCCCAATGTGCAGAGACGCCTTTCCGGTGCGCTAGTGTCACAAATGAAGTGTGTTTCTTTAGTTATCACCTTTTTTTTGTGGCGACTAGTTCACATGGCAGTCAGACGAACTACACACTGGATCTTCAACAATAATTTGTTACATTCAAGGCAGTTTAGAGAGGAATTCATCGAGTCTTGGTACGACTGGCATGGGATTAAGAAAGCTTTCCCGAACACCAACCAGTGGTGTAATTTTGACAAGCGGCAGGTTCTCATCTCTGTCCAGACGCGTTTCAGTAAAAGCCAGTACCAGGCTTCCTACAGAAGTATCCTGGATGGGAGTGCCTTCTACAACCCAGTCAGGTTCACTCTCGGAATACAAAAGGCTCAAAGCGCACTGACTAGACAAATATACAATCGTAGCTTGGAATTTGTGCTACGAAATCAGTTTCATTGGTTGCAGGAAGGCGGGACCTCAGCCGAGTACTTCTTCCAGACGACAAGATGGCGTACTGCTTTCGTGGTAGTCGAACCGATAATTGACGAGTCTGAACAACTTTTATATTCGATGCTATTACACCCGACTATATTTCGCACCGATGCGATGTTGCCAACATCGTCGTCCACTGATGAGTTTCTTCTGCATATTCCTTTCTTTTCGGAGAAAGGTAGAAACGCCCTAGACAGAGTTCTTACAAGCGAGGAATGAGTTGTCATGAATGAATGAGTCATGAATGAGTTGAAACATTGTATCTCTTACGATGGCCTGAGTTCAGAAACATATGAGGAATCTGTTGATTCTTGATCTCCTGGAGATCTTTAATTCGGCGGCTGAGGACCAGACGATTAAATAATCTTCTGTACAGCATAGCCAAAAATTTAATATTAACTAAAGTGCTAATATTACCCTTCGCTTTTCACATTATCGAAACATTACTTAGTTAAATTCCACATAATTCTACTATCTGCAAGTAGTCCCAGTCCTTCCAACTTTTCGCAGTCATTCAGCAGATTTGTATCGGTTAATTTCAAAGTTTCAAGTTTGAAAATTTTTCTATTTATTGAGAAGAATGATGACAGACTTATTGAGAAGTTGAATATCAGAGTTAAAGTTACTTAATAAGTACACAATAATTTGGTTTATTTTTATCTGGGATGAAATGCTTTTGTAAATTCCTCCGGTGAACTTAGATCAAAATATAATTATATATCTGAGCTCTCACAAAATCATCAAATTTAAAAGAAACCCCAACTTAATTCAAAACATTTTTAAAATAAGGAAGGCAAAGAAATACAGATCTTCGTTCTGTGTAGAAGTAAGGCAGATGCTGTTCATTTAGAATTACTTACAGTGGGGAGAAGATTCTGGTTTGAGGGAACTGCCTTTGAAAATTGATAACGAAATTTAATTTCTCTTTGAAAGTTAATGACAACATGACAGCCTTCTGGTAGACTCCCTTTTGTTTAATTCCATTCCAAGACCAAGGGTAAAGAATGATTTTCGTAATTACCCGACATTTGAATCGAAAACAAACTTCAACCATGACTTTGGGTTCAAAATTAAATCAATACAAGGAAATTCAATTGAATAAAAGCCCACAGAAAAGAAATTCTTTTACTCGTTATGCCGAAGAATTGCTTTACATGTCGTTTCGAGAATTCCGATACAAATTACATCTCCTTGTTTCAAGAAAAAGATTGTCTTCAATTTTCTTCAAATTAAACTCAAATCGTAAAAATTTCACTGTGGCAGTGACATTTTTTTGAGGTGAGCGGTGGAATTTATTGCCCTGTCAAGTGAAGGAAATTGCCCACATTTGAAATGCGATTCCTTAAACAATTTGTTAACAGAAAATAAACATTTTCATAAAATAGAAGTTCTTGTATATTTCACCCGTATTCACCCTCTGACATCGCAGCGAGGTATGACGAAAGAGGGCGCGATAAAAAAAACATGAAAAATTTTCTTTTCCACCCCACCTGCGAAAAATATGTGAAAATATCTTGGAATTGTGAGTGAGTATAGGCACAGAATGAGGTAAAAGTAAACGAAAATACCACTAGTACTACTTGAGCACAAAAGAAATCATCCAAATAAGGGTCGGATTATGGGCTATACCGAATTTTATCATATATGAGAGGAATTGAAGTGCTTCTGAGGTTAAGTTGGGTCGTTTACAAACTTTTAAATTCATATAACAAAAATTTGAGGATTTCCTTTGGCTCATGCTACGTTACCAAGAACTACAAATGCTTTAATTCATGGGATCCGACCCTACTTAGAGTTTAATGTTGCTGGCAAAAGATGCCTTATTTATTATTCATAAAAACAAACTTATGAAATTGGACTAATTTACGAAAAAAACGAAATTTCCGCACACTTTTATTTACTCTTTATTATTTATTTATTTATTTATGTTTTGTGAAGAGGCATAAGCTGCATGCAAATTAATTACGTTAGCTCTGGAGATTTTAGAAACAAATACAGGACCTGAACAGAAGCCCAAACGAGAAAACTTCCAGTAGGGTGCATTTCATTGGTGAAGGCGAGAGCCACTTTTTCATAAAATTAAAGGTAATTTAGGGGTGTCAAGAAACATTGTCGGCGGAAATATTTGTGGCCAGACACCACCCCAACTTCCTCCAAAATATGTTGAATGAAGAAAAACGTTTATGGCTTAAGTTTTGCTTGTTTCCTGATTTTCACTCTAATGATCACACAATTATTAGAATAATTTCCCATGATTTATTCTTACTGAGCCAACAAAATTGAGACAAGAAATTTACATACAGTAATTAGTTGCTTGGGTGCTTGTATCTAGATACAATTGTACGAAAGGTAACAAAAGGTGAGTGTGTGCTTTATCCTGTTGGGATTTGAGGATTTAATCATTAGTTTAGGAATTTCGCTACCCATCAAAATTCCGCCGACTCTGTGGATACAAATGTTGGTGGTCTTTGTTAGGGGATTTTAGTAAATAAAAAATAATCCGAATAGAGAACCTATAATGTGCTCACGTAGACTTCTATTTGCTGAAAAGTAACACTAATCCACTAATATTCTGTTAAATAAACACACTAACAATGAATGAAGAGTTGTATAAATAGGTATTTGGTGTTCCCATTGGAAATCTCCGGTACTAGAAGATATTGTAATGGAGGGACACCTTAACCCTTCGACACATATTGGGATACCCTGGTACCCAAGAACATTTGCGCAGCTAATTTTTAATACAAGTTTTCGTACAAATTGTATGTGGATACCCGGGTATCCCAATATGTTTTGGCATTGATCTAGGTCATTATGTGTCGAAGGAATAATAATCTTCCGAATTTTTGCGATCTAGTTTTCATATTTCCCCAAAACAGCACAACACTTTTCTATACCTTTTCCCCGATCTTTTACACTAAATCAGGAAGTTCCATCGCGGACGTGACAAAATCAATTCTCACTCTTAATTGTTATTTTACCTTGAGGCAAAATAAATCTAGAATAAAGTCAAAGCTAATACATATCAGTATCCAGTTCAATATCAAAGCATTAGCTTTTATCATTAGTTTCTGAGATATCTTTATGGTGTAATTATGTCACGGATGCGACACTTTTTATCTGAGCAAACTATCACCTATATTTTTTTAAATCACAAGTTATGCGCTTTCAAATCATTAGAACCGACTGTGCTACTTTGGACTGCGAGACTCTGAAAAAAGATAGAAATGTGTGCATTGGACGGGTTAAAAAGCAGAGATAGGAACTAGTATAATATTCTACGCAAATTTCAATGCAGAGGAAAAATATTTCCATAGCAAGTTAGAGCTTTATTTCTTTTATGCATATATGGCTTAGATGTCAGGCTATTTAACACGTTAAGTGCGACGTCAGTCCCCGGGGACATTTAAAAGTTTTCTCAATACAAATGCATTTTAATATGTAATTCTGCCACGAAAGCTTTTATGCTACGTCACGTATTCAATGTGTTAAAGAATACAAAGTTAAAATGTCAAATAAATTTATTTTCCAATGGGGTACAATTTCATGAAATCCCTGAGCTATATATCTTTCTTTTATGTAAATGAAATAATCGTACTATCATACTGGTAGGGAAATATGTATAAATACTTATTAGGTAAATTTGTCCTGATATAAGTTGCCATACATTTACTTGTGTCATTTTGTTTTTTTTTTAGCATTGGTAAAGTGATTGTCAACCTAGCAGACGGCTGCAAGCCATTGTCCAGATGTTTTATATTTTCACATTGTTATTATACTTGATTTTGTACTAAGTAAAAATTGATTTCTTAGAGTTGTTCAAAACCAGGGGTTGAAACCGATATCGAAAGAAAACTGACATTTTAAAGGGGTTTTCCAAGCCCGGTTACAGTAAGTTAATCTGTACATTAAAAACCGGTTTGAAATCGGTACTAACCCCGATATTGTAAAGGGTTTTTTAAATCGGTATGTGTTGGGTCTCAAACGCTCTAGTATTATAAAATGTAGTAGTTGCAGGGCGAGGGGGTGTTCATCTTGTTATCTTCTCTAGTTTCCTGGATATCAGCCCTTTCACCCTTCAAATGGATCTTTGATATTTTATCTGGCTCTCGAGATATAGTCCTCTTTCCTCTGAATTGCACTTTTTAACACCCCTCCGCCCTGCACACTGAACATCTTAGGTGGAGGGAAACTAAGGAAGGGAAGATTGGGAAGTTAACCTAACAAGCAAGTGAAGCACAATTTTTGGCATGAAATTACTGTGCAACATCCCAATTACAATATTCTCGTCAGTAGAAGTGCCTCAACCCTGTGCAGAATTTGACCTTACGCCAACAGAGGAGAAAATCTGCAGATGTGCGTTTCAGCCCGCACGGTCACCGGCGTGGGTAGCCTTATTGATAAAAAAAATGAAGAATTACTTTGTCTCGAGTTTATTTTAAAAGCAAGTAAATCTTGCCTTCAAGACCATTAAAATAAATATTTAAAGACAACGTTAAATAAGCTCCCTATAGATTGCTTCCAACAATGCAATGCAATTTGTGAAAATCAATACTATCCTTATTGTAGTTGTTATCAGACGGGATGAAACTCAATTTAAATGAACTGGGACTACAACTTCGTAAGATTTTCTTTTGTTTCTTGAAAGACACTAAAACTGAGGAGAAGTACGTCAGCCATTCAAAAGGGATTTCTCTCTAACAGCATCCTACGTCTTCGGATGTAAGCTTCACTGTAGTACAAACAACAAAATAAAAGGAGTGGACTGTTCAGTGGAAAACGTGAAAGAGTCTGTTTGCAATCAAGATGTTCATTCTTTACTGCAAAACTCAATAAAGATTTTAAAGGACAGGTGGGACATCCTGTAGCAATTTATTTCTTTCAGGATACAAGTTGTGTAAATAAACTATTTTAATATTCGAAGAGAGTTGTTCTTTATGGTAGAAAGGTTAAATTAATTGATAACAAACTGGAAACATTTTTACGATTAAATTAAGGCTACGGATCGAATTTGTACGATAATTTTGTCGACAAAGCTTGTCAATAGTCACAATGTTTATTTATTTTTTACTTATTTACTTAGTCTAGAGGATAAGGATCCTATAGACTAAAAATAGAATGGACATACCTAGAAGAACAGGATATAATATATAAATACATTGTTAATAAAAATGGGACAAAATAATAATACTAATTAGTTTTAGATGAATACAAAGCAGATACTAAGTTCTTAAGTAAAATTTTATTATTCAATGACTTCATACCCTTGTGTTCTATACATGGTAAGATATTAGCGGATGATCTTTTGAATGTAGGACCAAAACTTTTATATACTTATTGCCGACAAAGAAATCAAGCTAAAAACTAAAGCTCTCCACGCAAATGTCTAAACTCATTTAAAAAATTACTGAGAATAAGTACATTTGTAACGTTTACGCATTTTGTATTACATACATTCAAGCTAGTTAATCCTCTAGTGGACTATGGAGAATACATACAAAAAGCTGAAATTCCTCAGGTAAGGTATTCTTAAAAATGTCATTGCTTCAACTTCAAGTTATGAATATCCAGCCCTGAAGAAGAGTTAGTATGTACATGCTTTAGCAATTAGAGCATTGAGAACAATGTCAACTGAAACAGAAATATTTCAATCATAAAGACGCCAGTAGCCCAGCTGGCTGAGTCGTAAGCCTGCAGGATTTCCCCTCTGAAGTGGGTGCGGATACCAGTGGTTGAGGCAATTCTACTCGCGAAAATTGCACTTGCGAAGTCACTGGGATGTTAGGCAGTAAAAATGTTCATGCTAAAAATTGTGGCTTAGTTGCAACATTTGTCAGGTTAAAATTTCCCAATTTACTCTTCTCTAAAATTTCCCTCCTCATAAGCTGTGTGCATTGTAGAATTGTCCCCTGGGCTTAGGGAATATTTAAAAAAAAATAGTACGGAATACCAAGTCCACAGGTTACCTCAAATGATGCTACGGTGTTGCTGTAGGATAGCGGCCTCCATCTCCGTAACAACTCCGTAAACCACCCCAATCTTCTAAAATGGAAAGCACAGTCCAGTATGCCACTAATTGGATTTCTTGGTAGCATATGATACCAACGCAAACCGCACCGTTTGGAAAGCACAGATTACAACTGGAGGAATGAATTACTTTTTGATTTCATTATAACTACTAATCTACATTTGATGAACAAGAGCTTAGAGCCAAACTTTTAAAGTACAAACGACAATGATCTTATTCCGAAGTACTAATAGTATAAAGAACACAATAAAATTGTTCAAGAGGTACCCAAAATTGTTAAAATCGGCTAATAGAGTTTCGAATTTCCGATCCTAGTAAAAAGATAAAAAACTACCTTAATTTATTGCAATTGGTACTAACACTCAAAAATAAATTTTATTATGATTTCAGTTGGTGGTTATTGAACACCAGATTCATTACGCATAATTACTACCCGAGACGAGAGGGAACTGCTTATTCTGCCACCAAATGATAGCGCTAGGATATAATATTTATCACAGCAACTATCACTGGATTTGCCATTACAACTGACTAATAAAGAAAACTGCTACAAATGACCAGTTCCCCGTAGCACAGACAAAAAATAGGTGGCAAACCTGAAAACAACTCACATGCTGATATGGCCCTTTACAAAACACCACAAAGCTCCAACAATTAACGCTCATAAAGTAGGTATCTAAAAGTCTTGCAATGCATAAAGATAGTTCTGATATAAGTGGTAACATAAGTTCAACCTGCTCATATGCCCGCAGGAGTTCTAGAGGGTGTTAAAGTGGGTATCGTGTCCGCAAACTTATTTCACTTTCATGTTTATGAATGCCTTCGTCCATCAAGTACTTTCCTCTATTTAATGACTTAAAAGCT
>QYTT01094660.1:6818-19168 GCA_006980735.1 Dasypogon diadema
AACAACTTCAAACATAAAGTGAACGAATAATGCTTTCATAGTCTTTTTATGGACTTAAGCCGAAGGTCCATTCATAACGGCAGACGCGGCAAATGCGGCAGATGCATCGCTTTAACGGCTATGAAGTCAAGACATGTTTCATTCACGACGGCAGACGGGTCATTTGTCAAAGTTCAAACATTATTTTATTCAAACATAATTTTCTTTACATGCAAATTAAAAAAGTGAAAACCCCGAAATTTAGAGAACAGCGCGTACTTGAAAAAGAAGGACAAAATTCGCGACAAAAACGTAAGCACACATTTGTCAAACATTCGGCAACGCTGTCACCGGGTGAAAAAGTAGAAAGTTGTGGACCTTCGGCTTTATAGTTTTGGCGCCAAGGCGAACTGCATGAAATAATTTTTCATATCCCCATAAGAATCAATGTAAAATTAAGTACGAATTGTACTTCTTTTGCACATTTAAAGATTTTTCATCCAGGCCTGTAACGTAAAGAAGGCATTGTATAGATCTGTTCAAGATTTCGGTTTTTGCGGTCGATTGCAAATTTTATATGTGTAGTTAACTATGTAAATAATGAATTTTTTTTCGAAAATAATTTAATAAAGAGTATTTCCCTATCACAATTAGAAAAATTGTTCTGTAATATGGGCCTGTTCAAAAATGCATTTTCTGCAGTTGGCTGCAATTTCTACGCATGTAGTTAACCTATATCAAGAACAATTTTTCCAATATGGATATCCAAGCAAAAGGGATGCTGTCTGTTAAATACTATAAAAATCTTTAAAAAAAATCGTTATATAGTCTATATAGTTAACTATACGCGCAGTAATGTAGTCAACTGCGGAAACTACAATCTTGAGCAGGTCCTATGTCATACATGATATATATGCTGTTGACTAATATGTAGAAGGCTTTATGTAGCTTTTTTATTAATATATTGAATTTCATAAATGACGCCATCAAATTTCTTTTAGGAGAAAATGCGACTTAAAATTAATTTGAAGAGAACTGACTCATGAAGCGTGATAATAGGCAGAGACACATTATTATGTAAACAAATTTTGTGTAAACATTTTTCATGTCAAATATTAAACGTAAACTATACATACCCTAAGCGTCATAATTTTTTTATTTACACAAGTAGTTTACTTCTGAATGTTACGTGTACGTAATAAGCCTAAAACTGCGGAGAAAATCTATTTCTTATAATCCAAAGAGTTTTTGAGAATTATTTTCAGGTTCTTAAATGTTACATAATACATGTTGACAGCAAAAAAGAAAAGTCATGCAATAAAGGTTTAAGATGTTACTCCAATGGATAGAATGAGCGGCAGTTTATTTTACCACGAAGCCTTCATTTTATAATATAATAATATTATATACATACATAATACACATGGCTTTATACATATTTTTAATTGTACGACTGTAGATTTCACTTGAATTCGTAGGTTAATGTACCTCGGGCTGCTTTATTCTACATAAATTCTGGATATAATTTCTTCAGTTCATGCATACAAATGTGAACATGATTTATAATAAATTCAAATTTGTATAAATTCCGTTTTGAATCAAATCATAAAGAATATAATACAGTGTTAAGTAATTTTTACTTCTCACGTTAGGCTTACTAGGGATATTTCCTTATATCCCAGTGAATATACCACCTACCGCTGGGTGGTGGGAAAACGGACACTATGATAATAATAAAAGTAATAGGGAACTTTCGTGCACAAGGCTTCCTAGCTCTTCGCTTCAGTTTTTGTTTGCATCAGTCCCCTGTGCGTTTAGCCTATACAATTATTAATAAGGTTCAAGGCCGTTAAGGGCCAACATTTGTCTTTCCCTTCCTGAGCCCTGCTTTTTACATGATCAACTGTCCCCGCGTCGCGAAGAGTTCCTGCCGATGCGCTTCACATTCAAATCTTACCCGAACCGAATCAAAATGTTTTCTCTGATAGAAGCCAGTACAGACAACATAGTTTTCCGCGAAGCTCTTGCCTAACTATCACCATCATAGGATACCTCTCGATAATCAAAAAACTGTGCTACTTATCCTACCAGATGAGGAGGAAACGGGCGTTCTTTTCACTGCTTTGTTCATTTCCACTCTCTCTTAACTTCAGCTTCAGTACTTTGCTCAATATATTTTCCCTTGCCTTCTGTGCAATTGCACAGGGGATCTATCTAGTCTAAGATAAATATACAATTAAATTTTTATTATCAATTATATAAGTGACAACAATAAGATTATTAATTTTAAGAAAAGAAAATATCAAGTTTAGAGCTTAGAATTGTATAATAATAGTTAAGTAAATAAACTGAGATAAAACTGAATAAATGTTTTAAATATGAGTGTTTGAGTTAAGGAAAAGGTGAATCTGACGAAATTTGGTGGTAAAAGTATATAACAAAAATTTTGGTGTCAGAAGTAAATTGTAAAGGGACATAACAAAAATTTTGGTGTCAGAAGTGGGATTAATTGAAAGATATCTCACAAAACTTTGAGTGAAAGGTGAAGTGCTATTAATAATGGGTACTTTCAAAACCCTGTAAAACATTTCCGAGAAAGAAAAAGTTGTATAAACGATTATAAATGTTGCCTCGTGAAAACTAAGAGAAAAATAATAGTGAAGAAGCTAACGAAGCAAAAAAACAAAGGAATCCTGGTTATAACACTAATTTAACCGAGCGTAGGGAAAGATTGTGGCCCCAGTATCGAGAGGTGATCATCCAACTTACCCGCTTTTACGGGGACAAATACATGAAGCTCCAACAGCAAAGGAGACGTCAATTATAAGGAAATTAATCAGGGCATCCACGTCAGTATGCAGTCGGCTATCGCATTATTTTTCATCGTCAACATTCTGTGAGTTAAGGATTTTATTTTGTCATATTTTTATATATCCACATATATATATGTTCTTAAATATTATACATTAATTTGAATTTATATTACAAAATTATACCTTTGATATTTTTATACATCTATTGTATATATATATTTTACGTATATAATTAAGTGAAAATGGCTTCTGATAATGTAGATACCACCTCCTTAAAAGTAACGAAGGTTCGTCTAAAGATATAAACAAAAGTGAAAGTCCAACTGAGTCAGACTTTGAATTTGAATTTGATATAAATTTATTCCTGAGTATGACGGTACCTTTGGGAAACTATACCGTTTCGTTGATGGTGTAAATGAATCAATGAGACTGGCTAAGGAAGACCAAAAACCGATATTAATGGCGTTTATTAAAGCAGCCTGTTTATTTAAGTGACCTATGGATTAAATGAATAAACAATACAACATACACCACAGATTTTATTACAACAACAACAATGCATGCGACCACAACATTACAGAAAACAGGGCAAGTTTTATGTTTTATGACATCAGGTGCTCATGAAAGATGTACACAACATTGGAATAATATTTAGCACTAATTTGCAACATATCCGTTAGCACCTTGGTAAATAAATAGCAAAAGTTACCACGTTGATGGAAGTCGCGATATTTTTTGCAGAGCACGTAAACCAACGTCAATTTTACAATAATTAATGCGAATGCATGCAGAAACACTAAGAGAAACATGAACTTACCAATTTCACAAAGGTTACTTGAAATTTCACCACTAAAACACACACGTGCCACCAACTGTCCGACTCCAAATACTAGCGAACTTTATGCACACTTGACATTTGATGTGCCAACTTGGGGTAGAATTTCCCGCGGATCTTAGTGGTGTGGCCAGATTCGCGATAGCGTAATATCCGCGAAACTTTTGATGGTCTATTCAACCAATAAGAGGAAAAGTGAACACGTGGAAGAGAGACAATAAAACATATTTAAATTCTCTCTCACGAACAGAAACATGCGGAATCAGGTCAAAATGTCCGCGAAGGCCATCTTATAGCAAGTTTTTAAATTCTACCCTCAAACAACGACAGTACGACATTTTACCAAAATGAACCCAAAGCAGATAACCCTTGCGAAATTTAAAATGAGCATTTTGAAGTTATCCCTGTAGTTGCAAATTATGGATATGGGGATTTGGAACAAAATGGCTGTTCCCGAGCCTATAAAAACCACGTTAGGCCTTAGTTCTTTATTGTTGCAGCAACCATCAGAAGCAGTTCAGGGATAAGTATTTCGTGCAGTGTTCGCATAAAAATAAAAACATGTCCCAGGTAGACATTTTATTGTTACATGCAACACTAATTGGTTGAGGAATTCTTCAGTATTGTTTTAGATGGAAAGTTTATTTTTGTGGTATTCGGCCAAGAAAAGAACTGAAATAAATTGTCGTGAATGAATTGTAATTAAGATAAACATAGATACTAAATTGTTAAATTTAAAGAAACTTTAATGTTGTAAAGAAATTTTGAATATAGCCTAGAAACTTAAAAGATTCATCTTTTATTTGCACATCTTTCTATTCCTTCTTTCAGTGTATAAATGCAGGTGTCATTATCGTATGGTTTACAGTATTAGCTAACCGTGAAGTGTAAATCTAAGTGATTGTGGAATTCTAATATTAAATTCTAGCAAGCGACCTTTGGGTCACATGCATGAGATATCAATTTTCAAAAAAACACAGCCTTAAAAGGCCCTGCTAAAAGTGTTGTATTGAACATGAATTTCACTTCATGGGAAATTTTAAAAAGAAAATTAATCGAAGCTTTCGGTGAAAGGAAATCTTTCACCCAAGTTCAGATAGAACTCCAAAATACTAAGCAATGAGGGTATCGCTTCCTTCACTCAGAGAGTCGAGGAGAAGATCCACAAATTAATGACAACATTATCCTTTGAAAAACAAGGTGGAATCGATAAATCCCAACAAGAGAGAATGGGTTTAACTGCATTTGTTAACAATTGCTTGCCTGAGTATGGTCAATTATTAAGAATAAGGAATCCTGATACTATTGCCGAAGCAAGTTAGATATGGAGGAGGAAACTGCAATAATGTTACGTAGATTCACTTCCAATCCTTATTCATCCTTCAGACCGAAAGAGGGGAAAATAAATTCCTTTTCGGTTGCGAAAAGGAAATTTTGTAGCTTCTGTAAAAGGGAAGGACATCTTGTGAATAATTGTTTTTAATTGAAAAGGTGTGAATTTTGTCAAAAATTGGGACATGATAGTGAGAATAGTTTTGCGAAAAAGAAACAAGTGGCTACTACTGTTGCAAACAATAACAACTCAAAAAACTTAAAGAAATCATAAAACGAGAGAATTTCAAAAAACGGTCGGAATTCCGAAGAAAGGAATGTGAACTAGCTGACACCTTCCAATCAGGAAATCGAAAACGAATATCCTTATTAAGGCCTTATGTTAAAATTAAATTAGATGATAATATAATCTTATCTTTATTATTAGATACTGGAGCTGAAATCTCGATATTGAAAAATAATTTTAATAATCAAATTAATAATTACAAAAAATTACTTGTGCGTGGTATTAGTAAAGAAGATATTGAAAGTGAGGGTGTAATTAATTTGGATTTTGAATTTTATCCTTCAGCTGGGTCAGATTCAAAATTCAAGAGAAGTAGCCAATGGTTGCTATTTCAGTGATTGTCTAACTAAAAAGACAGATAACTATGCATATCTGACAATTATTAATACAAGGGATGAATTTGTTAGATTAAAACTTCATCCTGAAAAATTGCAAACCATACCAAAAATTTGTGAAAAATACTGTGATTTATTCTTCTTGGAAGGAGATTTCTTAAACCATACCGCAGTCTTGCAGCACCACATACCGTTAGAAAAAAACACAACTCATTTTATGTCGAAAACATATAAAATCCATGAAAACGAAGTGAACGAACAAATTAATAAAATGCTAAAGTAGGAAATAGTAAAACCATCTAATAGTCCTGGGTCTTCACCATTGTGGGTTATACCCAAAAAGATGGATGCTTCAGAAAAGATGAAGTGGTGAGTAGTTGTGGATTATAGAAAACTAAATGAAAAGTTGTCACTTATGTGACAACTATCCACTTCCTAATATCACTGACATACTAGATCAGTTGGCAAATTCAAAATACTTCACTACCTTGGATCTAGCCTTCGGATTTCATCAAATACCTCTGGAAGATCGGGGGAAGACAGCTTTTTCTACTCCTTTGGGGCATTACGAGTTTACCCGAATGCCATTCGGTTTGAAGAATGCGCCCGCTTGCTTTCAAAGGTTGATGAATACGGTTTTAACCGGTATTCAGGGGGTTAAGTGTTTTGTGTATTTGGACGATATAGTCGTCTATGCATCATCATTAGAAGACCATGAGATGAAGTTGTGTAGTGTATTAGATCAACTTAGATCTGCAAATTTAAAATTACAACCCGACAAATGTGAATTTTTACGACAACAAGTGATATATTTGGGTCATAAAATTGGAAAGGATGGTCTAAGGCCAAACGAAGAAAAGGTTAAAATAATAAAAACCTATCCCGGACCCAATAATCCAAAACACATAAAACAATTTCTAGGACTAATCGGATATTATAGGAGATTTATCTCGAATTTTCCAAAATTATCACAGGACCTAATCAAGTTACTACGAAAGGATACAAAGTTTGTATGGGGAGAGGAACATCGTAAAGATTTTGATGAACTAAGAACTGCATTAACTAAACAGCCAATTTTACAATATCCCCATTTTAATAAAGAATTCTATCTAACGGTCGACGCATCAAATTTTGCGTTAGGTGCTATACTTTCTCAAAAACAAGGTGATAAACTCTTACCTATAGCATACGCTTCAAGAACATTAAATAAAGTCGAAGGAAACTACTCTATTACGGAGAAGAAATGCCTAGCTATTGTATGGGCTGTGAAACATTTTCGTCCTTATTTGTATGGAAGGAAATTCATAATCTATACAGATCATAGACCTTTAACTTGGCTATTCAACATAAAGGATCCTGGGAGTAGATTGGTAAGATGGAGATACAATACAAAAAGGGATGGACTAATAGCCAGGCGGATTGCTTAAGTCGAATTAGTGTAAATGCTTTGGAAGAGGAAGATGAAATTAGGGATATGCTAAGGGATATGCCCTCAACGTCAAGGGAAAGTCATGAAATCGTAAACAATCCAAATATTCCAGAAACGAGAGTGTTGGTTAATTAGGATTCCTCCGACGGAATAATAGTTAATTTTACTGACCTGTACTTTGAAATCACAACTTATTCAAACAAACTAATGAATATAAGGGAAAAGGAATTATTATCATAAGAAAATCTTGCTGTAGGATCCATCGTGAAGTTTCAGATACAAGGACAAAAGACAATTCATGTAATAATCAAAGAAAACAAATGGGAAGACACAGATTTTTCAAAAATTCCTGAGATAGTGGAAGAGTTATTGGACATTTGTAAGAAATACAAGAAATTATATTTCACTAAAATTTGTGACATAAATTCTAAACGAATACTAAACTACCTAGAACATAAATTCAAGGAAACTGAAACAGAAATTAAATATGTGGACGATAAAGAAGTAATTATTCCTAAACCTGATGAAATTAAAAATATACTAATGGAAGCTCACACATCTAGAGTAGGAGAGCACGCTGGAGTAATAAGGATGATAAAATCTCTGAAAACTAAATATAAATGGAAGAACATGAATAAGGACATAGAAAAATTTGTGAAATCTTGTATCAAATGTCAAACTAATAAAATAAACAGAAAACCAGTTAAAAATCCCATGTTAATAATCAGTACAAGTAAAAAAGCATTTGAAAAAATAGCCTTAGACATTTTCGGACCGTTAAGAGAAACTGTAAATAGAAATAAGTATGTATTATCCATTCAGGATGATTTGACCAAATATACTCTTTTTATACCTCTTCAGGATCAAGAAGCTCAAACCATAGCAAATGCATTATTTCATCAATTCATTTCAAAATTTGGCATACCAACTTCAATACTCAAGGATCAAGGACCAAATTTTATGGGAAACATAATGAAAAATTTGTATAAAATGTTTAAAATCAGGAAGCTAAATACTACGCCTTATTCTCACAGAGAAATGGAGCTTTAGAACGAGTTCACGCTACTTTAGCAGAATACCTTAGGAACTTTACAGAGAATAAAGAAGATTGGGACGAATTATTGGACTATGCAAGTTTCTCCTACAACACTAATATACATAGCAGTACAAATTATACTTCATATGAGTTAGTATTTGGGTTCAAACCAGAACTTCCTACTAGTATTTCCACTCACAATGAACTAACCTATGATGAATATAATGATCAACTAAAAGCAAAACTAATTAAAGCTCAGGAAAGCGCCAGGGAAAATATTTTGAAGTCAAAAGAAAAACCTAAGCAACAAAACGATAGGACTTTGAATACGGTACTCTATAAATCAGGGGATAAGATCTTAATAAAGTTTCCGCAAAAGGGAAAGTTAGATCCATTATATCAAGGCCCTTATACAGTAATTACAGAACATATGCAATGGAAACCATACCATTATTTGTCAAAGAATGTTAAAATTGATTCAACAAAGGATTCCAGTAATACAGAACTCTTATAACAATTTGATGCATATTATGGGGAAATATTCAAGATGTAATGAGTGGCGGACATGCGTCTCTATTAAGCACTCATCACCTTTTTAGCCACCCTCAATTAACTTTTCATCTAAAAATCTTAAATTCCCACAAAAGATCAAACGATCTAATTTCAGTCTAAGTGCAACATAGATTTTGATTAAAAACAAATTTAATTTCCTTCACGGAAAATATTATTTGCCCGAGCACTTCAAATTCTTCGAATTCAAATATCCACTTATTTTCCTGAAAAACAAAAGGCCCAAATATCCGCCCGATTTCTGAAATCGAGGCACACGCGTATATTAAATTGCATGCTCAGCAATCGAACTCTGAACAACACTAAAGATTCATCAGAGTTCACTTTCGATGAGCGTGCTGCTTTACAACCAATTACAGGGCAAGCCGATATTTTAATGGCACCCAAACGCGTACCCACTGGGGTAAGTAAGATATCTATAGGTATCGAATAGCCGTGGGTGAACGAGACACATCGCCCTAATTACTTATTTACTTGAGTAAGGGGGTGTGTCCATCAGTATATTTTGTCAGAAGTTGCACATTGTGAATGGATGAATTGACAATTCACCGATCAGGAAAAGGTAGGGAGAGAGCTTTCCAATGAAACTTTGAATCCGATCCATGATCGGGGCACTAAGTAATAAGTAATAATCAGGTAAGGTAATTAAGATTACCATATGAAGTGTTGTATAGTGACTGTAGGAAAATCTTTTAAATAAAATGAAAGTAAATAAAGTGAACATAAACTAATTGTGTTATAAGTCTAAAACAAGACAAACTAGGAAGAGAACGACTAAAGGTGTCCCCCCACCAGCGGTAAGGCCCTTTAGTACGCTTCAAAACAAGGCAAGGTGAACTTCTTCCCTCGGGAAAAGCACTCCCTCTGTCCTTGCTGCGCCCTTTTGCAGGGCAGGCAGAACAATTTGGTGGCAGCGGTGGGATCAGATAGAAAAGGTCATAAATTGCCTCTATCTATCCCTAATATATTGAAGGAGACCTGAAATAATAGGCTCCATATGTAAAAAGAGGGGAAGCCCTAAAAATTTTGTTTTGCTCAACGAGAGACCCGCGAAGGGTCCTCCAAGAAGGAAGAAATTAACCAAGTTGAAAATCAATTAGGCTTGGAGATGCCGAAAAGTCAACGCCGAAGTCAACGCCGAAGCCAACGCCAGAGGAAAATCCAGCACTTACGACGACAACTCGCCAGGGAATATCTCATCATCGCAGAGAAGCAGAAAGAACCAGCTTGTTTCAGCGAAGAGACATCAGATTTCGAGGAGCACCAGAAGCTACTGTTAAAACTCGCCCGTCTAGAGGAAATAAAGATGTAAGTCAGGAAATTTTTTTTTCTCCTTTTCTTTCCAAAAATATTTCAATTTATTAAATGTGTAACTAGTAAAAAAAATTTTTTTTTTGATTTAACATGTGCAAGATTGACTTTAGAGTAATTTAATCTAGTATATAAGACAAATTATTACGTGCCCTCACATAAGTTCAATCGTAACAAGTTTGTGTTTCGCGAGTGAAATTTAAAAAACTAAAAAAGCAATTAAGGTGCGAAAGCAAATTGAAAGAGTCAAATGTCGGACGTCAAACTTCTGTCTGGTTTACGTTTGTTACGTGAAGCTGCCTCGGCGAGCGCTTAAAATAGCATTTTTTTCTTCTTTTCTTGTGTTCTTGCACATCGATTGTAAACATTGTTGTTACACGCACCAGAGACTACTCCACTATGCCTGCTTCAGGCGGAGAATCAAGTGACAGCTCTGGAACCGGAGCTGCACAATTAAAAATTTCTTTAACCGATGCTCGTAATTTAATTCCGGAGTATGATGGAAACTCCGACGACTTGCATCGTTACCTCTCTTGCTGCGAGCTACTGTTCTCTCAAGCAAAAACTGAGGCTGACAAAAAGATGTTTCTGAGCATCTTAAAAACAAAATTGATAGGACTGGCCTATAACATATTTAAATATAAGGTGGTGTCATCTTGGCCCGACTTAAAAGAAGAACTTGTCACCCAATTTCAGGAACACAGACCCCGTGTGGCTATACAAGGTGAATTAATGCGAATTAAGCAATCACCACGGGAAAGTGTCCACGATTACGCTTCACGCCTTAGCAAACAGCTGGCAGATCTCAATAATGCCACTATAAATGAAGCTTCCGAAGCTTCGGTTCGAAACTATCTTCTCTTAGAAAATGTGAAGAACGCTATCCGAGCTTTCGAGGATGGCCTAAAAAATGACCAACTCAAAATTATTGTGAAATCTCGATGTGAAGTTTCGCTGCGGAAGTTGATCACCTTTGCATCAGAGCATGCTCAAAGAATTGGGGAAGCTCAGCCACTTTCCTTTCGTACTACTCCCAATGTCCTCATTTGTGAATTTTGTGGAAAAAGTGGGCACTCTAAAGAAAGTTGTTTTAAAAGAAGGCAACTACCATTGATCGCCCCTCAACCTCAGTTTAAACGAGAAATTAACCGGTTAACTTGTAACTACTGTCACAAACCCAATCACCTGGCCCGGGAATGTAGGAAAAAGCGAGCGGACGCGCGCCGCAACATGTACCCTCAGCAAGCTACGTTAGCTGAATATCGCGGCACTCCGAAACCTTCATCAGCTACTAATGCAGCGTTTAGGAATGGTAATGGGGGACAGTCTCGACATATGAGACAAGTACGTTGGTCAAAACCGCATGTAAATTTTCCGGAAAACGACCAAACGCAAGACTACCTCGACGGTGATTCTTCTTGCGAACTGCTCACGGAAGCCGTCATTCATCATTAGAAAATAGATATATTAAAATTCGTATCCCAATTAGTATCGCAGATAATTCTCGTCTCATAGCCTTAACGTTAGATGTATGCAAAATGGAAAAGGCGACCTTCTTAATCGACACAGGTGCGGAAATTAGCTTAGTAAAAGCAGAATCAGTAGATGATCTGGCATTAGTTTATGAACATAAGAAATGTGTTATTTCAACGATAGCAGGGAAAGGTTTTCCTTCACTGGGACTAACACATGGGACAATATCCCTCGCGAATGGGATCAAAGCGGAACACTCTTTTCAAATTATACCAAGTGGCAATAAATTACCATGTGATGGGTTACTTGGAAATGATTTCTTAGCCAAATATAAATGCATAATAAATTACGCAGATAATGTGCTAGAAATGGAAGTGAATGCTAATTATAAAAATGAAAATCATAAAGACTATCACGCAAAGAAGCCAGTAAGTACGTGCAAAGGAGGAAAAGAAATAGGGGATGAAAGTAATAAAGTTACCAGGACGAAGAAGACAAGTAACAATGTAGAAGGAAACAAGAATACTCTTGTACAGTTTGTGCAAATGATGTACTACCTATTTTTATGGATAGCCCAACATTACTCCTCTCGTAAGAAGCGAGATGATGCAGACACACGATGCTACGGCTGTGGTCTGCATGAATCAGCACCAAAAGGAAAACTTGTTTCAGAATCACGACGCTACGACTGTGATCTGCAAGCAACCAACAATCCGGGTGGAAGCAATGAAATAAGGAGTGGAAATCAAGTAAATCTGGCGACGAAAATAATCCGCGAAGAAACAGTGAAAAATGAGCAAAGAAGGAAATTTGTAGTGCCCGCACATTCAGAAAAAATATTATCTCTTCCGACCAAGGAGACAAGAGAAATGCTATATAATCGCAAGGAAATTAAACCTGGAGTGTACATAGGAAACACAGTGGTAACCCCAAAGAATAATGAAGCACTGG
>QYTT01094661.1:0-36437 GCA_006980735.1 Dasypogon diadema
ACATCCTGGTAGAAAATGAGCCAAATCGGACAACACTTTCAGACGGCTGCCATACAGAAATTTCAATTTCATATTTAATAAATTAAAATCTTTCTTTACAGTCCTAACGTAAAATATCATATATCTTTGGGTTCCATTAAAAAATTGTTTCACATAAGAATATTTACAATATATACGTAGTGCAGTTCATGTAGTCGCGATCTTGAAGGGTTCTGGTTAAGATTTCCTGGAATACTTTTCCTACCTGATACCCTCAATGTTTTTGAGGGAATAGGAGCCCTACTCGGGATAATATTCTCAAGCAGTTTGAAATAGTGATTCGAAAAGTGAAGTGATCTTGCCCAGAAAAGTGAAAATTTCAAAAATTGAATACCGTGCATAAAATAAAATTTTTAACAAAAATGGATTAGCGCTGACGGAGTTCAAAGAGCGGATGGTTCGTGTATATGGGGAATCTTCACTATCGTTTTCGATGATTAAACATTGATCAAAACTTTTCTGCTGGGGACTGGGGTCAATTGGAGATGATTCAACCTGGGTTGTGCTGTTAACTAGGTATTTGGGACAACAGATAAATAAAATTTAATAGTAATGAATCATTGTATAATTGAGCTCCATTTACGAGAAAAATGAATAAGAAATTTAAAAATTAATGTAAGTATTCTTCGCCCATAAATAATAAAATTAAAAAATCTAAAAATATCACCGAAAAATTCTTAAGTTTCAAAGAAGTAATAAGCAATAACACACATATGACCGTATAATTTGTAATTCTAGGTGCATGTATTATAGTTTGAAAGGTAACCTTATGGGCTACCAGTAAATGATAAAAAAACAAAATGCTAAAATCCCAGATTTTCCAGAAATTTAGTTAGAAGTTGAAAAAATTGTACTGGAATGCCGAAATTTGGAGTCTGACACCCTACATTTATTTTTTCCGAAGACCTCCACTCTTACGGTTGCTAATATATTAAAAGATCACAAAGATTTTTAACAAACCAAAAAAGAATCAGGTCTCTATGTTGATAACAAGAAAAGTTATACACTACAAAGTAAGGATATCACCTCAGCGGTGCTTGTACTGAATTTTCCGATATATCTCAATAACGGTACATTATCAACCCCCCTTCCGGAACAATTTTTTGCTAGTCTGAGGTCCACTTATCCAGCTAAAAGATTATACCATATGGGTGGGATACCCCTTATATTTTTAAAGCTTTTCGGGTGGGATGACGGCCTGTAAGAGTGAAGGTCAGTTGTAAATATACCAGAACTCTATACACTATTATAATTTTTACATTACTTTCACCCCAACATCTAGGGTATAACATGATTGGTTTAAACTAATTATAAATATATATTGGAAACGCACTTAATAGAATTATAAGCAGAATTTAATTATAATGTCGCTGCACTTTTTCTACTGCCATTTAATAACTATTCAGTAAATGTTTTCATTACACCGTCTATTAAGTAAAAAATCAGATACAAAAAACAAGACAAGTATTCTTATAACTATGTATCTCCGTGTGTAGATACTTGAAAGTCATTTCAACAATAGCTTTATCGCTACTTTCTCCTACAGAGTCGTGGTAAACACCTTTACCTGTTTGTTTATTTATTCTATTCAGATTAGCTGGAGCAAACATTGCCCTCAATTGGATCATTAATTACAAACTTAATTGAATTGCTCTTCAGTGAGTAGAAGTGCATTATTTAATAATTGTGGGAGAGGCTATCTCATAACAAGTTAAATAAACAACTGAATTGTTTTTAAGTATTGAAATTGAAAATTCAATTGTATATGGTTTTACCAAGTTGGGATGCACGTGTAAATAGGTTGGGTATATAAGAGAAAACCTATGCCGTCAAAAGCAATTTGGTAAAAGCCTCTACTACCCAAGTTTTCTTTCATCCTTGAAGCTCAATACATTCTAAAATCAGTCTCCATATTATTTCCGACATTTCAGGTATAAGCTCCGTGGCTCAGTTCCGTTTAACTTTTCACAGGATAATAAGGCAGATGTTGCCATTATGATCTTAAAGGTGAATAGCTCATTAAAATCTTGGAATAAACGAAAATGTATTTGAAGCCATTAAAACTGAATATATTTCATGTTGAGATGAACAGAATGGGTTTTTAATATGACCTTGGGGGTTACCACCCTTATCCTTTTTTGATAAAGGATTCCGGATAGTGGTTCATATCTTATCTTGTTAGAAAGCCGTCCCTTTGAATCTTTTCGGATGATGAAGGGAAATTTGTTAAAATGGAAAAAAGGAAAAAGTGGCAGGTCATGCATTTTTATTGCTGTCCTAATAGACATAGGAATAGCTCGATTTGCAACTGTGGTTTAAATAAATTATAAAATGATTTTTATATTTCTCCCAATTTTTACATATGAAAAGTAAATATTCCGGCGTGAAGGTTAAAATACAATAAAGTGGTAAGACTTGAAAAGAAATGATTTTCGTATTTAATCTAATTATTATTTATTGGTGCTTTTGATAGTTCAGTGTAGGAAAGTTTAACTGGACCCTTATCCTGGGTAGGGGAATCCAGTAAGTAAATATTGTATGTATTTTCTAAGGTAACAATCTATGGAACCCTTACCTCGGGTAGGCAGAATTCAACAGATGTATCAAAACCCAAGTAACCTGGAAAGATTTATTGAACACTGCCTCGTTATATTCGATATACTGATTTTTTACGCGGAGGATCCGTGCCGCATGAAAAACCGTGCAAAAAAAATCACGTAAAAGCCAAGAATCGCGGGAAAACCCTGCTAAAGGCAAGGAATCCCGTAAAAAACCGCATAAACAAAAATCACACGAAAAAATCGAGTAAAAAACCGCGTAAAAGCAAATAACGTATAAAAAACCGCATAAAAAAGGTCCAGGTGTATACAAATGTACTGCTTACACTTAGGATAATTACTTGATACCCTATATGATATTAATATAATTCACCTCAGGAAAGCCTTCTATACAAAATTTTAGAGTGATAGGTTGCTTCCTTTTCGAATTATTTTCAATAATCCAAAAAATCAAATATGGCGGCCAAGTCAAAGAGTGGCGAGACGCGGCCTATACAAAATTTCAAAGTGATAGGTTGCTTCCCCTTCGAATTATGTCCAATAATCCAAAAATCCAATATGGCGGCCCGACCAAGGAGTGGGGGAATATGGGTGATTTTTATTTTATTTGTTAAGCGTCTTGTAAAACCACTCCTTACTAAATTTGAGAGCTTTACGTTGTTCCCTGTTTGCATTATGCTCAATAATCCAAAAATTCAATATATATATAATGAAGGAGTGAGGCGATTCGCTCCATTTTCGAAACCCAGATCTACAAATTTTTTGAAAGTAATATATACCAAGTTTCAGCCTTCTACTTAAATTCGCTCTTAATTTATCGTGTATAATTCGCTCTTAATTTATCGTGACGGACGGACGGTCGGACGGACGAACGGACAGACCGACATGCTTAAATCAATTCGTTTTCACATACTGACAATATGTATATAATTCATTCTGCTCTAGCATTATTGGTTCTATGCGTTACAAATGTTGGATCAAAACTAATATACCATATATAGGGTATAAAAAACTGGTAGGGATTGGTCCAATACATTTTTGAAAAAATTTGAACTTTGAAAGTTTTTGCAAAGAAGTTTTTTATGATCTTTTTGCTCTTTTTACCACTTAGGTGGTGGGCTCCCTTAATTAGTCACGGAAAAGTAGTTTTACAAATTCAACATTGGAAGACGTCCTTTTCGAATTTTTCGAATTTGAGTGATCATCAATAGCTGTGTTCAAGCTCTACAATGAATGGTTGAATGGCAAATTTTACTCTGCATAATACAAGGGATGAATTAGAAAAGATAAAAGATAATAATTCTGCTTTACTAAAGATATTTACCATAATTAAAAAAAAATGAAATCTAGCAAGATTAGTATTATAGATTATTTAGTTTCCTAGGTATTTATGAAATATTGTAAAGGAGTATTTACAATGACAGAGTAGACTAGATTGTGCCAAAGTAGTCTGTATGCTCAATAGAGAGTGCATTTTGCTTCGACTTGTGAAAATGGACTCAATCAATTCAATTGAATCAATTTGCAGGAAAAACTGTAGGCGGTAAAGACAGGTTACGGTAAGACATAGTCCTCCCTGGAAAGAAAGAGAATGGAGAAAAGTAAAGGTGTAAACTTTTGGAAAAGATGAATGGGAAGGCAGAAAAGTTCAAAATGAACTTTTTGGGAGAGAACATATAAGGAATACGCTAACACAACATATAAGGAATACGCTGAAATCAAGTAATAAAATAAATATAAATAAAGAAATGTTAATGAAAAACATCTTAAATTTGTTCACTACTTTGTCGAGTTCATTTGAGAATTTAATTTATATAATATTCATTGCCTACGTTGTTGACATAGATTACATTGTCTACGTGAAATATTACGTTCTGTAGACAATTTGCCCATCACTGCTTCTATGTTTCTAAATGAATTTCACCATTCCGAAGCGATTTAATTCGAAATAATTGACTCCATATCGTGAAAGGGATTGTAAATAGTTTGATTTTGATATCAAACATTTGATTAACCACAAGTACGTGCTTTTTTTGCAGTCACTGACAAGTTGATATTCAGAGAAAAATGATAAAAATTGCAATTTACCAAATAAGTGATGCGTTGTAAAACAGGTTAATTACATACCACACTCCAAATTTAATTAACTTTGTAGTGCTGCAGCAAAAAATATAAAAATAAAAAAGGCTGACAACTTCCATAGGAGCATGAATATGCAAATATTGCTGTCGTGAATAATTTGATTCCGAAGTGTAAATGAAAATTGTCTTAATTAACTATTCGCGTAGTGTTCAATAAAGTTTCCATTATTTTTGAATAAATTTCCCACAATTAGACATTTTAATGGTTATAGTGACGTTTGATCTCTGTCCTCAAGAATAAAAAATTGGTGCTCATCGAATCAAGCCTTTTGTAGTGCCTTCCAGCGTTGCCACCTTAGTACAATTGTACTATTTCTACTACGATTTTGCGAACTATTTAATTACTAAGCAAAACTAACATTCAGAAAACGGCTAACTGCCTCTTTATCACCCAAACTGAACTTATACGCAAAATTTACCGCGTAGGGAGGGAATTCCATAATTGTAAGGCCCAAACAGAATAGGATGCATATATTATAGTTTGGCTCTCTAACTTGAATTCTCTTGTAAAGGAAGAATAATCTGTCGTCAAGATAAGATAAAGAGCAACCTATGATAGAATAGAGGAACAATATGGGGACATATCATCATAACGACGTAACACGAAAACAAACTTTATACAAGCATTAATTTGCTTAGAGGATTAACAAGATTCATTTGGATTGATCTTGGCAATAGTGCAGAAAATAGCCATAGGCTTTTTAAAATATATTCATTATCTTTTAAAGCATTATTCCTAAAATTTTTTACCCCGAGTGTTCATCTCAACTGAGTATGATCTATTACAACGGAGGGTGAGTCAGAGATATTAATGTCAGGGCTAGTAATGATCATATAACAAGGCTTTCTAGGATTTAAACTGAGATCATAGTGATATATACCATTCAAGGTTTCATATATCCTACAAGCGCAATCCTTTATTAAACCAACTCGAACGATGTAAAGGCAGACGAAGTCGACATATATGCATGTGTATACTGGAGTCGTGGTTAATTTGAGATAACTTATTGATATGCATGGTGAACAGCAAAGGACCAAGTACAGAGTTTTAGAGTTTTTTTAATGCAGGATATGGTCGGCTTCGGGACGAGTTATCTTTAAAACGAAAAGAGATAGGTTAACATATGCCTTGCATCTAAAAAAAGGGATGCCTATGGGGATTTCAAATTATGTAAAAAAGTGCGTGTTAATTACAGCTTTTTTGATAATTTTGTGTATTTATGTAAAAAAAGGGTAAAAAAATTCCGAAATTTTGGTTTTGAAAATTCGTAATTCCTAAATGAAGAGGGTGGGTAAGAATTCATTTTAAAAGCCACTAGTGTTTTCTACGATATGGTTCTAGGCTTGTACACAGATCGTGTTTAGTATAAGACATAAGATCTTTATCGTATAAAACGACCAAAAAACCTTCAAGTGCTATTATTTTAAAACCGTTAGGATTGCCCTAACCCCTCCCATACAATGTTTTGCTTGTCTCATGAAGACCTATCGCTAGACGTGTAACTGGGACATCGTGTACATTGAAATAATTCTTTAGATACCCTGAGTTTTAATTTAATGTTGTTGAAAGTTCTCATTAATTACTAAATAATTTTGAACACAATAGGTCTGTTTAATGAGGCAAACTGGATTTTTCCAGGAGACCTCGGTCCACTTTCTGTGTTCAATAACGCTTCGAAATGGACCGAAGTGTCCCAAGAATGTGTTCATTGACGGCTGCCAGATTTAGTCTCGGTCAGTCTCGGTCAACTTTTCCTGCCCAAGCTCTAGACTTAAGGCAAACTCAGGAGAAGTGTCATTCGTGGAAGTGACAGCCCAAGTTGTCCAGATGCGCTTGGTCGGCTTTGACAGTTTTCCTGAGATTGAACGAAGTTTTCTCGGTTAATCTGGGGCAGTGTCTCATTAAACAGACCTAATAATAACATACTCTCCTTCATTTATGTCGAAAATATTGTTATTATCCCGAAGTCATCGTCTCTGTAAATTTAAACTCTTTCGCTTAATATCCTCTTCACTACCACTGCAAAGTGGTTCCGGGCCCATACTAAGATGCGACAAAAATCAAAATTTATCTGTTAACATAATTTTATTATTACAAATGTCAGAATTTTAATTTAAAGATTCGTTGGTCCTAACGAAGAGGGGTAAAAGAGTGAGAAAGCGTGGCTTCAGCTTAAGAAGAAGTAGCACGAAAACTTATTATTACAATTTCGTAATTTGCATTTTCCAAGAGAATTCCAATAAAAAGAACCGAAAAACAGGAGAGCAAAAATTCACAGCGTACATGTTTCTTGAAATTGAGGTTTCATTAATCATGCAATACTGAGAAAAATGTATAACAAAAAATGTTTACCAGCAAAAACCATGAGAAGATTTTTTTCTTAAATTTTTAGAAAAAGGCAATAAGGCTTTTAAATGAAAATAATTTCGGGGAATTATAACATACTACGACCTTTATCCTCTTTTTCCGATGGGATGGAGACACGGTAATTTTGAATAAGGCCATAAATCTGATTTGTAGGAAACAAGTGAGGTATTGGTGTAAAGGTAACCAAATAGGCTATCAGAAAATATGAAAAAAGTGATGTGTCGAAATCCTAACTTTAGCAGAAATTTAGGTCGAACTGGGAAAAGTGGTACGAAGAAATGAAAAAATTAAATTTACAAATTCCTCCCTTTTTTGTGCCAGAAAAAAAGAATGAAAACTGGTGTAATTTTAAAAAACATTTAGTAATTTTATCAGAAAGGAGAACAATATGCTTCTACTTCCCTCCTTTTAGAAGTTATAACCTAAAATCCGAAAGTCCCCCTCCGCGGGGGTTGTAATCACATATTCGACTGTAACTTTTTAACGACGCAATTTAGACTCCCCTCTCCTTACACTTTTTGTTTGTTTGGGTATAATTTTATGTTATTGTGTAATATTAAAAACTTTTTTTATTTCGTTCTAATTCGGGCTGCAAAGTAGCCCCTTCTTGCTCGCTTTGCAAATAACAAATAAAAGTGTACAAACTTTGTTAAAAGAGTTCACAGTACTCTTTTCAGCGTATAACACCACAATTTTTAGAAGTTTGCAAGTAACGCATATTTACCTTCACGGTTCGTATGAGGATTTAAATGAAATCCAGTATGCTGTACATTGAGTATTTCGTGAATTGATTGCACTTGTACTGCAACTAAATCCAGTGTTATTACGTTTTAATGATGGTACCATTAAAATATGACAAAAATTGTTTAACCTTAAAAGTTACTGCTCCAGTAAACCTAGTGGTGAATATACATTTGTAGAATTCTAAAGGAATTGCTTTCATTTCCGCTACCTTACAACGATTCAGTTTTATTAATAAAACAAATTCATTGTTCCCAAATATCTTTCCGTGAGCTTTTAGTACTCAGCACAGATCAATTGGGAGAAAACCGCACGTGTATAATCATAAGATGGCTTTTGTAAAGTAAGTCAAGAACCAGCAGACGCACAAGTGAGGAAATTTCCTTGGCTTTACGGGACGGATGGATGGAAAAGAAAGGAAGTTAACGGAACAATGACATTATTAAGGTTATCCTTTCCAGCAGAAAAGATATATACACTCCTTTTACGTTGTATTCGGTATTTGCCTTCCTCATAAGCTGAAATGTATAGTTCATTGGATAAGTCGGCTTCGAGCCGAGGATAAAGGCGTAATGCCTTCCGGTGAGATAGTTTTAAAAGGAAATGTACCATGAACAAGATTAAGCAACAGAGAGTCCTTGTTGTAGGGACGCTGGTCCTTCAAGGGAATATAAATTACCTCATTAATATCAGACGTTCTTGCAATCCTCTACAGAGCATATTTACTCTTCATAGAGGCTTTTATTCCTCTTTTTTCCCGTCGGCACTCTTGACCTCCGACAAACTGCTCCTGAAAGTTAACTAAGACAATGTCAAGTTCTCAATTTTGACCTTCTTTCTAGATGGAGAAAATTTCTAAAACAGAGAAAGCAAAAAACATTTTAGACTTTCGTGTGAGGAAAAATTAAATCCATTTTCAGAGGTTTGTTTGATGCTTTTGTGGTAACTGTATTTCAATAGCTTTATTTAAATAATAAAGTAACAAGGTAGGTAACTTTGAAAGTCGAGAAACTTGTTTAAATTAAATAATAAATGCCGAAGTTATGCTGAGTTAGCTGAGTCAGCAAACAGGAAGCCTTTACAACTGCTGTAGAGGCAGAATAGTTTCTCAGTCTTTTCTGCAGATTGCTGTATCTAGAAACACTTCAGTTGCACTTAAAGTTGACCTTAATACAGAGTAGCTGTCACGTGCAAGGATTTTGGAAAGTTTAAATTTCACTTGGCTTTTACTTGAGAAATTTCATGCCGCAATGCTTTTTGGAACAATTTCCACAATCACAACTGAGAACTACGAGCATCACATTCTCGCCCTTGGAAACTTATGTACATTATGTACATAAAGGCATAGTCATTTCTTGTCCGAGCTTTCACTTTCAATCAGTCCAGTCGTATCCACCCTTAGTATGTTATTAATTTAAAAGATGGTGATTGGCACTTTTTGCGAAAAGAGCCAGGATTTCAGCTCTTAATCCTGCTCATTGACATCAGCATTAGGTCACTTCGATTTCAAAATTATTCCTGTCACCAGATTTGTGCACGTATTGATATGAATGGAAGTTCGAATCTTTTCAGGCGATATTCTATGTTGCAAGTGAAATCTTTTTATGACAAGAAACAAGGAGAGAGAGAAGCAGTTTTAATATTTAACAATTTTTTAATGGAAAATTACATATTTGCAAAAAATAAAGAAAGTGCTTTTCATGATATACGTTTCCGGAATAATAAACTTCATAGGTTATGTTGAGATACAAACCGTAGTTTCGGAGTGAATACTCGAGCTTGAAGTAGGTAAAGTAAGAAACCACATACCACAGGACAAAACACGTGCATGGTAAATGTAAATCTAGATTTCTGGTGAATGTAAGACCAATAAAAGTTTTTCCAAGCAAATTTCTTTCGTTATCTACATTTTCACTGTCTATATACGCAGTCCTGCCTCCTACCCTCGAAGTTACATTAATTGAAAGCCCTCCCGGCGTCGTACAATTTCATCACATTGTGGCTTCTTCCCCAGCGCTACGTCATATCAGGTGCACACATCTTTTACCTACACGGTGCAATATTTATCTTCTGCATGATGTTTTTAGTTTTTTTTTATAAGCTGCTGCCTAAGTTCAAGGACCACCCTATGATACACACAGCACAGCTTAGGCGGAAGGAAATTAGAGAAAGAGTCCTGGCAAATGTTACAAGTAAGCTACAATGTTGCGCAGTCAGTCCAGTCACTTCGCTAGTACAGTTCTTGTCAGGAGAATTGTCTCAACCCCTGTACCCACATAAACCACCGTGTCCTGCGCAGGATTTGAACCCAAGCCAACAGAGGAGGAAAGATGTAGATGTGCGCCTCAGCACCGGCAACCGTTGGTAGAAATTAACACTTTGACTGCCATATCATCCATACACCAGTAACACCTAAAAGCTCTCTCACGTCAAATGCATTTTAACGTGTCGTTCTCTCGTGAAAGTTTTTATGCTACTTGTGGCAGACGAAGTGTTAAAAGTGTTAAAAGACAAAACACTTCAACCCGTTTTTGTAACGCATACGTCAAAATCTTCGAACTGATAAAGTAGAAAGATGCTATCAATAAGGTAGCTCGTCGTCGCCACTTAGCCACAAGTACTTAGCGAAGGAAACAGTTGCCTTTTCCCTTTAAATTGAAGACGGATACGTTACGAATCAAATATTATTAGATTGTAAATATTAAATGCAAGACAAATTAAATAGCTTGGCGAGGAAGTTCTAACCAATTTCAATGAAAAGTGCGCACATTGAACTGAATTTCTGATGAATTTGTAGCATATGTTATCCTCTGTACTTTCAGGACTCAATAAGGGATTGTATGTTTTCAACTTAAACACATGGTTCACTATTCAATAGTGTATATAAAGTTTGTTTGGCTCATCATTGAAGAATGTGAGCCACAAGCTTTAGAAATTAAATGTCCACTTGAAAAATGTCCAGAATTCTCAGTTCACGACCCACATCAGAAAATTATCATTTTATTAATGATTCATCAGGACGTAAACAAAAAATTTTCTTCCTCGGTGAAGTAAAAGTTTTTTTTCAAGTCAATTTGATCATTAGTGCGCCGATTGACTTCGTCCACCAAGTGCTTCCATCTTGTATTCGAACATTGAATAAAATGATTATTTTCTGCTGAACGCTTTTCATTCACCAAGTGCTTCCATCTTGTATCAGAATGTGAGTCGCACTCAGTCGCTATAGATTCTATAGGAGATACTCGATAAGAACGTCAGGTTCAATGAAAATACAATGCAGACATTGTTTGGTAGTTTTGAAGCTCGAACCATTCACATGAACTATTGTTTAAATTCTGTAACTCCTTTAAGAAAGGTATACCAATACCTACTACCAAGTAGGGTTCTGTGAAGCCGGACCGATCTGTCCGATCAAAAACTGATTATAGCGACCATGTTCTGGTCGAAGATACGTTTCATAGAGCTCGGGACTCTAAACTTAATTTAAAAGCCAAACTACACTAGGAGTATGTGGTAGCGATCAAGACGATTCCAGGCTACTCTAGGAAAGTTCCCATTAAATTAGAACAATGGGACCAAGTAAAGCTTCTATGAGTTCCGAAATATCAATGAATTAAAGATAATGAAATGCCTGATGTCATAGCAAAAAGGGACTCTAGAGAGGAGATATATCGCGGCGGATTTGGGTTGGTCAATGTCAACTTTAATTTTTAAATGGGAAACCTCTATGTTTTATCACACATCCTTACATATGAAGAAGGCGCTTTCAAACCAGACCTGAGATTAATGATTGATTAATTATATTAAAGGGTTAATTGATTAATTTTCTAAACGTGCCAAACAATTAAAAATATAATCGATTGAAGGCCAATCCGTAAACAATTGAAAATACTGATCGAAACATTACGAGGGTAGAAATAAGATATCATATTATTAATCCATTTGTCCTTGTATTTTGAGCTACATTAAATATAGAATTTGTAGGCTTTCTTTAAGTGTCACACATTCTTCGAACGGCGCAGGGCAAGGGGGTGTTAAAAAGCAAGAGTACCTCTAAACTCTACTGCTTTAAAATGTGGTATTTAAAGGGGGGGGGGGGGTGTTCAAAAGTTAAGTTGAAAAATTAAGGGACAGATATCTCGGGAATTCGACAAGATATCAGTACGTGTAGGGTCTCGTATGAAAAGAGGAGATTACCCCTATATAATACTGCAATAAAATGTGTAGTTGTAGGACGAAGGGCTTAAAAAAGAGACTAGTTCGTTTTTTTAAAGTGATTGATATAAAACTTGCCCCACTTAAGGACTAAAACAGACCAATGTTGTATTTCGAAATTGTTTTATTTTTTGTCATCTAAATAGGTGGCAAATGCACGATTTTTAATCTACAACAAGTGCTAGAATTCACCTCCTTCTGACTAAATACAACAACTAATCTGTTGTATTCAAGCTTATGGTTTACCTTTTTGATGACGAATATGCTGATATTCATTACGTGTATGGATTATGTGATGGCAATGCTTTGACTGCACGTGCGGAAAATCAATGCGGATTTCCGTAACGTCGAATTTATAATGCAAGTGTTTGCAATAATTGCAAGCCGAATAGATTGTAATCCAAAAGTGATAATGAATTTAGTAATGGGATTCATAGATTTGTGTTGAGAAGCCGATCGTTTAACATAAAGAGGATCCCTCTAAAGCTGAATTTCCCGTGAGGAAACATTCCACAAGTTCCATATTGTGGAAAACTTAATCATTAACACTCGACACCTTTTCAAAAACTGCTGCCACAGGATCTTCCGACGTGGCAAGACAAAAGCATTGAACTTCCCTGGGTCCTGGGTATTGGACAACACATAATCGCATGGTTAGCTAGATTTAATTGGGTGGTGTCATTGGTGAGGGTGAAAAGCAGCCAGATTAAGTTCTTGTGGTTTTGATAAATTTTAACAGAATAATATTACCGGATATTTTATAATTAAAAAAAACAGAGAATGAGTTTTATGTATAATAGAACAGTTAGAAAGCACGTTTCAATGATACAAAAGTAAGATTTAGGGCCAATGAACATGAGCCGCATTCTGCCGTGCGACATTCTGCGCCATTTATTCGTGATGGTTGTCCAATGCATAAATAAAAGTACGCCGGTAGCCAATGCCAAACAATTGTACAACAGTGTGTGGTGTTTTTGTGAAATATTTGACCTCTTAAAGTATTAAAAATAGGATTTCCTCTTGAAAATTTTTTCTGCTCATTTTTTTTAAATAGTGAAATTTTCAGAAGAACATTATGCTAAGTACATACCCATACCTAAGCGACACAAATCCATCCCTTTTTTATTGATCCAGGAATTTTCGTTTTCATTGTTCGTAGAAATAGACGAAGAAAACGAAGTGAGATAGATAGATACAAGCCTTGTATCAAAAATAAAATACATAAAATAATTTTTTTTTAAAGATGCGTTTATTTTTAAATGTGCTATGAAATAGAAAATTATTTTTATCTGGTCCAGTAATTTTAAAACGAATAACTCTTAAGTTTCATATAAAATTTAATAAAAGTGTGGGGTACGTAGGTGATGGGAAAATTGTTTACACAACGTAAATTACGCCATTTTTGACGCGTAAAAATAACGTAGTCTTCGTCGCAATATTTCACGCAGACAATATAATCTATTTTAACAATCTACATGCAATGTATATGCAAAATGATAAATTAATGTGTAAATAAACTTGATATGTTCTATTATTAGCACTATTATACGTAAACTATTTCTGATATTGTTTCAGTAATTAAATTTTGTATTTTTTTGACTCCTCATTCATTTTTCCCAGAAGTTTGCACTTTTACAATTTTCCATTTCCTTTCCGCATAGAGAGAACCGTGCCTTACCATAACTTGTCTTTACCGCCTACAATCTTTCCTCCACAAATTGAAACTCCTAAAAACCTTAAGAAAGTTTACTTTAGTTATGTCGATTTTCAATGCTTCAGTTATTGCATTTTTAAATCTCTATGAAATGAAAGTGATACAAAAACTCGGTTTTCAACGCCAAAACTGAAAAAGTGCAGTAGAAATTGATATTAATAAACCAATAAGTTCCCAATTTCCCAATCTCCCTTTCCCCAATTTCCTTCCGCCTATAAGCTGTGCTGTGTGCATCATAGGCAATACCTTTAAAAAATAACTCCTTACTACAGTAAATAATTAATAGTAGTTAGCTTCTAGGGGATCTAAGGATTAAGGTCTAAGGAAATCTGGAAGATATAACAACCCTAAGAAACTAAGGGGAAAGAGTTATCTTAAGAGAATAGTTAGTGTTTCTTCTTGCACTGGTTTAGAAATAACCGGTTAAGATATTTTTAATATGTATACTACGCTGGTGGTCGAGCAGGCTGAGGCGCACCTATACTAATTTTTTCCCCTGTTGGAGTCCCGCACAGGACATGGCGATTTATCTGGGTACAAGTGGTTGAGGCAATTCTACTGACAAGATTATTGTACTTGTGAAGCCACTGGGATGTTGCACAGTAATAATTTCATGCCAAAAAAATTGCGGCTCACTTGTAACATTTGTCAGGTTAAAATTTCCCAATCTCCCTTTCCCTTATTCCCTCCCGCCTAAACTGTGCTGCGTGCATCAAAGCCTTGAGTGTATATCGTTTATTCATCTGCAGATACGATAAATATTTCATGCTCTCTTCTTATTCAATAACTGTTTAGAAATGTTAACGGAGGCATTGAGAAAAATTGCATGTGTCTGAAACTTTTGGAAGGTAACGTCGAAAATCTATTCATCATTTCTTAAGCAAATACACCTTCTCTAGTTGTTATAATTCTATTCACCCCCAGCGAAGGGTGGCATGATTACTTTTGAAGTATTTTTAGCATGTCCACATGACTTCTTTTGTTACCAACTGCACTGAAGTTTTCGTTTTTCGGTTCTTGGTAACTTTTGCAACTGTTATGTTGCATATGCTGAGAAAAAAATGCAAATATGTATAAAAGAAATCTACAGTTAACTAATTTTTAAATTTCGTGTAAAGTTTTTCAAACAGACTCCTTTATTGCTAGAGGATTAATTTACATAATGGAAATTAAGTTTACTCCACAAAACATACAAATAGAAAACAAACAAAAGACAAAAGTTCAAAAGTTCACTGAGCTAGACAGAATGCTATAAGTGAATCCTACTTCCTACTTTGCTCCCTACCTTTACAGCAGTAAAGAGAACTATTGTATGGAAAGTGGAAAACCATCAAAGTTTCATCGCATATTGCAGTAACAACAAGTACACTTTGGTTCATCCTTTCAGTTGCTCAACAGAACTTTCATGCTTCTAAATCTTAAGATAATGCGAAAAATCTGAACTCATGATGGGTAACTCTATAAAAGATCCGTACCAATTTCGTGTGTGATAGCTTTGCGAGAATTCCCTACACACCAAGCAATACGAGATAATCCTTTCAAGACCTTAATATCCGTAATTTGTTCATAATGTGAAATATGGCAAATGATGAATGCTTATAGAAGTTATGTATTCGCAAATGAAAGACTCAGTCAATATGGAGTTCAAAACTAATTCAGTCAAGGAGTAAGGAGGATAGAAAGAGAAGTATTTGGTGGGTAAAGGACTCAGAAACGTGAAAGCTTTTTCACTTGAAAGCAACTCAATGGAAAATAGAAATTTCTCGGATAGGAAAGTTAAATGCCACACTGCTAAGTATCTACACAATTATTTGTTGAAATTAGAAAACCAATTTGTTTGTTTTGAAAGTATTATCCAAAGAGTTTGTTAAGCTGACCCCAATTTGTATTAATTTTAGATAGATACTTAACTCCATGCCATACAAATTAACTCGATAAAATCCAGCCCAAACCAATAGAAATATGGCAACGACGAAAGTAATAAAGACTGCGAAGAATTAGAATTAGAATGGCCAATTGTCATCTATTTACTTAAATAACTTTAAAATTATTTATTTTAAAATTTAAAAAAATATATTTGAGACAATATAAAAAATACATTTCATTTGATATGTCATACGGTACGGTACAGTTTGCAAAACTTTTTTTTTTGTAATTTTCTAATTTGGCCCCCAAAAGTGACTCTCGTATTCAAAATTTATTTATTTACGTTACACGTCCGTGTTTGGGTCACAAAAATTCATATGTGTATAAAATTCCAACTTAATCGGTCCAGTAGATTCGGAGCAAACTGGCTGTGACAGACGGACAGACAGCCAGACACAATTCAATTTAACAAGTGAAATTATACAGGCGTAATTTGGTGCACGTATGAATTTCATCCTAATACGCATGCTTGAATTTTTCCTGTCTGGAGAAGCTGTCAGTCGCCGGAGACTGCCGATGAGTGGAAACGATTCGCAAGATTCAGCAGGTTTTCGGGGACGAAGCAATTGGCACCACAAGATAAAGGAGTGGTATAACCGCTTCAAAGATGGCATATCAGTGGAGAATGAAGGACGCAGGTAGGTAGGTAGGACCTCAACAGTTACGCTCAGAGAACTTGAAGACGAAGCGAACATCAGCATTGGATCCATTTATTCCATTTCGACTGAAGATTTGGGTTCGAGAAGAATCTCAGCGAATTTCGTGCCAAAGCTGCTAACGATCAAGCAGAAGCAACTTCGTTTGAAAATCGCACAGTACATGCTGAAGACTGTAAACATTGATCCCAATTTTCTGGATTTCTGGGTACGACCCAGAAACCAAGTTGCAGTCATCATGATATGATATTACAATAAAATGGCAAATATCTCGGGAACTAACGCAGGTAGCCTGTGTGTATAGCCTCAAATAAAGAGGACTATGTATTTTTTGCGACAATATAAATACGCTGCCAGGCTTTTTATCTCTTAAGAAGATCCTCACTGCATTTGATACCAATAACATATCTAAATCTAGTTCCCGAGATGTCAGCCCTTTCACGTATAGAATAGATCTGCCTGGTCAGAATCGGAGCTTATATGTTCTTGTTTCTAATTTTTTGTGCGAATCATATTGGAAGGAGAATTTAGTCATTGCCGGGGAATTCTTCACCAGGGAAATCAGGTTCAAATCCTGGAACGCATCGTACTTTTTTTTGTTGCCCCTGTGTTCTTATTTCATTTTATGAAGCGATTCTTCAATTGCGGAAGAGGAAGTTTATATAAAACGCCAAAAGCGTGTTTATTGCCCAGCCGGGAATTTTTCTTCATTACAACACTATGCTAAAGCCAACCTACAAACTCCTCTGTACACAAATTCGGAAATCACGCATTTTAGTGATATTCAGGGTAAAAAAGTGTGTTATAAAGCTTCTTACAAAAGAAAAAAATATGCTATTTAATAGCACTCAGCAAAAGCTTTAATTTTATATCATACACGGCCCAAATTGGACAAACCCATGGAGGTTATCAATCCCACCGCTGCCACCAGTTTTTTGTTGCCACCAAGCGTTATCTTGGGCAACAGGACTGGGAGTGCTTTCTTCACCGAGAGAAGTTCACCAGCCCTCGATGTAATTGATCGCGAAGGGAGAAGAAAAAAACGCCAAAGCTTATAATTCACTTTTATTTTTATTAAATCTTTTATTTCACTACTTATGTTGAGGATAAGAGGCCTTACCGTGGGTCGGGGGACTCTCTTATCCGTTTTAGGCTTCCAAGTCAACTGCTTCAATGAATTCTATTTACTTCCCCCGAGGCTATCTTTTATTTCCCTGAGCTTTTCTAATTGGTTCACCTAGAAACGCATTGATTGGCGAAATTTACTAAATTCATTAGTAAATAGGTGGGAATACCCAAAATGCATCGATTGCGGGAATCTATACGCAATCGTATGCAGCTCAATTTTACCAGAAGGGGAAACACGTAAAAAAAACGCATCGCATTACAAAATTCATGCACAAGTCATTAGCTCATGATCAAAGGTGAATTAGAACAAGACACCTCATAGCACGGGCTGTTATGGAGATAGCCAAAGTAAATGAACGGCGTTCAATGACCGCACACATGGATGCATGGTTATGGGGCCGTAGAAATTATTGAGGTAGGGCATGATTTTATGTTGGTTCATATTACGAACTCTTGAAGTTTATGTTAATGCTTATGCGATTACTTTAGCGGCTTTTGGTGTGTTAACATAATCTGATTGATTAATTATCTAAAATTGTCTCTTAGGAGACGTGATGAGTGACCACTGAGGCGTTAATTAAGATGGTAGCCCGCTACTCATTACAGTTACCACCCAAAACCCCCAAAAATGTAAATATTTTTTGCCCCACTGGAAAGCTCCCCATTCACTCATTCTAAATCAAGAAAACCCATGTAAATCCATCCACGTTTACTATCCTAAAACTCTTCCCCAAATTTCACACTTTCGTCACGAACGGCACTCTTACGCACGAAGTTATTTAGTCAAGGGTTAGTGAGTGGATAAAAGTTATTTGAAAAAAAAATCTCTTTAAGTAAAGAAGAAGAAAGAAAAAGATAGATCCGAATATAAAAAGGAAACGTGCCATTATTTTTTCATTCTCATTGGAAAATGTAATGATAATGAAAGTCAATTTTTATTGCTATTGGCGGATTCAATGGTAATGAAAATCAAATTTCATTGGCATTGGAAAAATGATTGTTCGATTGGAAGGGTATTAAGCTGTGTTAATTATCTTCCTTGCAATTTTACTACCCCATATCTCTGTATTATTTTGAACATGAACAAAAGAATTGAATTAATCTTCATCGAATGTAAGTCTAGCGAAATTTAATGACTACATAGTCTTATATTTGACAAGGTTAATACTCACGTTGTTCCTTACATAATATTTTTAAGGCTAACGAAATTATAGAGCTATATTATTTTTCAGCACCACCAATTTAGCGTGAACCTGCGGTCAGGGTTCCTAAGTGGCCAACTGAGAGGACCATTTCAGTTAACAGAACGTTTAGATGGATTCGGTAGGCTGGACCCACCCACCAATACAAGTTGGTTTGGTGTTTTGTGATAGGTCTTATCACATCATTTAAGAAACAAGTTATTTTTGCCCCAAAATGTTTAAAAAGCGTTGATCACCTGAATAGCAACAATATTTGAAAGTTATTTTTTAACACATTGAATGCCATGGAGGTCACCGGCGACCCCCATTTAAAAGCTCTCTCACAAATGCATTTTAACACGTAATTCTCTCACGAAAGCTTTTATGTCAATTGTGGCATTCAACATGTATACTTAGGGAAGAAGTGGTGATAAAATATTGTAGAACAACTTGCAACATTTATCAGGCTAAAATAATTTTCAAACGCTATTCACCCCAAAATCCTTCCTTAGTTAATTATGCTATGTGAGTTATACAAAACTACCCGCTAATTTTAGGCAATGTCAGAAAAGCAACAAAAATTCTATTTCCAAAACACTGATTCTATTCACAATGCTTTTTTTTTAGAAGGACACACTGGTATATGTATATGAGTGGGGAGTTGTACGACAATATGAAAGTTAAGTGTTTTAGTAAGTACCTAATTAGATCAGAATAAGAGTCGAGTAAATATTAAGTAACACTTACCCCTTTTTAGGGACAATTATTCATCTTTGCAGAGCCTCAAATTCGTCAATCCCTAATTCCCTGACATAACTTATTATGTACAACTGTTGTATAGCAAGAGTTTGCCTCAATTCTATGATGAAAATGTATTCAGTTTCAATCACTCTCTCTACTCTGGGGCGCCACTTAAATATTAAACTAAACATGCCGTCACTTTCAAGCAGAAGCATCCATTACCTCTTTGCAGCTATAGAGTCTCTTCAGGGTAAGTACACTGCACACCATATGCCTGTATGCACGAGGAAAGTAGGTATGTAGTTTTAGTGAAAGATTAACAAATGATTGCATAAGGTGATAAGTCATGAACCGTGAACTTATTTAAGTTTCTGAAAAGCAAAGACCTGGAAATACTTTGACATCGTTTTTCTCATTACCATGAGTTGGTTACTTAAGAACTCGAGTCTCTCCGCTATGCATGATAAAAAAAACCATAACACCCCACGAAGAAACCTTGTTTCATGCTTGTTTCAAAGATATTTTCTTTTTCTTGAACATAAACCTCTATAACGCTTTATCTCATTACCAAGAGGATACACAGAAGGACACACATTGTGTATAAACGGATTAAGGTCCTCGAGCAAATCTACAATTGAAAATATTTTTCCAAGGAATGCCTTTTCAGGTTCTTTGCTATGGGGGTGTTGGGTTTCTTATTGTGAGGCGATGAAATGAGGTTCCCTCTCGCATCATAAAGAAATATTCTGGAGAGAGTTACGAGCACAGCAGACGTGCATGAAATGGAGCACGAAGTACTTTGAATTGCAAAAATGCATTAAAAACACAAACAAGTCCAAGGAGTTGTATGAAATCTTCCGTCGGATGAAAGCGTATTCCCTATAATAGGGAGTATTCTTCTCTCCCAGCAGCTAAAACACATGTCATTTAAAACATGATTGTATGGCGGCAAAGCCCATCTAGGTGAACCTTTTTGCTAGCTCACCATGAGCTTTTATACCGAAACAGATAAAAGAAGCTCATCTGGAACAGACGCCAAAAATAATAGTATATTTTTATTTAAACGTTTCCTGCCTTTACTCATGCTTGTTTAAAGCATTTGAGTCCTTTCATCGCTGGGTGATGAGAAAAAGTGAAAGCCTTAAAGGGAGAAATGAAAATGGTGTTCCTCTCTGTTTTTGTTTTTGTTGCGTAAATCTAAGTGAGCCAGCAAAAGAACCTGTCGACCCCTGTATCCAGAGAAAATGTAGCGTGACGATAGATTCATATTAGCATAAAACTGACAATCTTGAAGAGCATCCTTCAGTCATGTACTGAGTGTCCTTTAAATCGCGTCGAGAGGCCCGTCCTCTTCGGTTCGAAAGTATCTTTACGAAGTGCTCTTGAAGACTGGCCCCTTTTGTATTCGGTCCGTGTTTGGGCAGTTTCTCCTTGACGAGATTTGTGGCTTGTGTTTGTAGAGTTTTAATTGAGTCCTTCGGCTGGATAAATTTAAGCACAATACGGGGTAATTCAGGTAACACAGGTATTTGACTTTATTATTTTGAGATTTTTGATTAGGGCTATGCAGCTTTTTCTTCTGAGCTATAGGAATTGTTTATAAGATTCTGAGTTAAGGAAGGGGAGCAATTTGGGGGGAAATTTACTTTGGAATGTATAAGTAGCACGCTAGGAAAGAAAAATTGACAGATTGGAATAAAGAAATTTCATTTGAATTTAATTCGATATTATACCCGTGGTAAAACTTGTGATATTTTTTTTTTATTTTGGTAAGTTTAAAGGATGATGGTAACAAAAGTAGGTATAAAGCTAGAAGATAAATGCTTTCCTATAGTGTATATAATGTATATAAGTATCCGCACGTACTCTTATACCCATGCGAATTCGAATCATTACAGATTTTTACATGCAAGCAACTCAATTTGAAGTTGAGGAAATTATCTAAGTTTTATATATCTAGGTATTTACATACAAGAAAGTAGAGTTAATAAAATTTAACCATATACGGACTGAGATGATATTATAAAGCAATAGATTTTTCATTAAAACATTTTCGTCTAGCCATTGTACAGCACGTTTTTGTGTTTCTGGGAACATTCAAACTATTTTCAGAAACTGCTTTTGTTATCAAGTTCATGGGTTCGTTCCCTATGTAGTAACCTCTTTAGTATAATTTAACAAGTAAATGAATACTATAACAATAACTCGAATTAAAATCTACCGACTTAGTATCACGGGTAAGGTATCACAGTAAATATTATATGCAACTAAATCTAATCTACAGAAGTATGCTTCGTACTAAAAGAATTCTAGACTAGACGGTTCATCTTTATCCGGTTTAGCAGAGTCGCAGTTGTATGCAGTCAGCCCGGTAATAAAGTTGTCCGTAAGTAAGGCAACAAAATGAGTTTTATTGTGGCGACTTGCCACTATCCGTGCAATAGCTTGGTTGCAGTAAACGCATTTGTAAGGTTTAATGTTTTGAGGTAACTTTACAGCTGCTTGATTGCAGTAAATGCATTTGTAAGGTTTAATATTTTGTTCATTGTGCACCTAGCAACCAGTCACTTTGCGCAGGTCTTTTCTAATGTCTTTCCGCGTAGGCGTTTTTAATCTTTTGTTCAAAAAATAATTGAAAATATTTTTTCCGGACAGTCAAAATAAGTTTTCTCTTCCCTTTGCATCACCCTGTCGGTCTATTAAAAAGTTGTTATATAAAGTCTAAAAATTAGTTTTAAAAAAGGCAGAATCAATAAAGAGTTATCAAGAATTTAAGAGGGAGTTTTAAAAGAAGATTATTTAATAAAGAAGAGGTCGACTTCTGAGGAATTTATGCAGATGCAAACATTTGAGGATTTTATGCAGATCGAATCATTTGTAGTGCTTCATTACCGCGCAGTGGTCGAAGAACTTTTACACTTTTTCCTGGGAAGCGTATAAGAATTTTTCAAGTAGTGCGGAAACGAAAGTTAAGAATATCCTTCCATAACTGCATTATTTAAGACATCCCCGAATCAGTATTCTGGATTAGGTTCTGGGCTAAAAATTATTATCTTTATAAAGTTTTTATTTTCACATATCTGTAAATAATTCAAAAGAAATATATTCTGAAGTTAAAGTACATCCATAGAGAGTATAATCTATGCATCTAAAAAACACATTCACGGCGAGTCTGGTGGTCTTTTAAAGCCGATACCACTAAGCATTGAAAAAGTCAGTTACATTTATATCACAGTATTTTTCTAAACCCTGATGTGTTATAAAAAAGAAAAAACAAAAATGTGCACCAATAATTATTTCCTAATACGTTAAAAAATCTTTCATGCTTTCATAGAGCAGTTGATATTGGAAAGAATGTAACTTTCTAAGAAATTCCTTTTGCTGGAGATTAGAAAAGAAATTAATTTTGAATTAGCTCCATTAAGGACGTTTCAGTAATTACACTAAAAGCATTTTTCAGGTTCCATTAATGTCCAGTTGATGCCATCATTTACTGAACGGTCAGTCCTACCCATTACTTTATTTTCATTTGACATTTTCACGACTATAAGTTCCGAGCAGTCTTCTTAATAGCTGGATGTGGAAAGGCTTCTTGAAAACAAATGACAGAAAGTGATTGACAATTATTACTTTCAGGAGCGAATAATCAATATTTCGATGGCAATGATCAATCTTTATGAGGAGCTCATGAAATTTCATACTATTTGCGGTTTTACGAATTTCCTGAGTTTAGGTAATTTGATGCGTTTTTGTAACTGAAAATATAAATAATAGTGACATGGAAATATTCGTGATTTTTTCCACAAACTTGAGGCGGTTTCCGGAAAAAAGTCACATGAACCCTGCAATTTACACAGTTTAAGTGCCGCCCTTTTCCCAGAAAACGCGTCGTCAACTGACCATTGAAATAATTAGAAAATACCACCATACATAGAGAGGTAATATCAGTTCTGCCCCCTTGTTTCGTTATCGCAACAACTAGATAAGTATTATTTAATGATTATCAAAACTTTCTGGAAATATCGGTTGCCAATAGTTGTTCTTAAATTGCGCATAATATTCAAAATTTGTAAAGTTACTTGTAACTTTGCTACGTGCTTCAGGAAACCCTCTCGTATTGCTGTTGTAGTGTCCCAAGGTGAAATAGAAGAGCCAAGTGATTTTGCAAAGAATTTAATTTAATTTCAGATTAAAACAAGATGGGAAAGTGTTTACCAATCAGAAAGGTTAACCATAGTCGGCCAGAGATTATCCGACTATGCAAAGTAGTTAACCCCTCTAAACTTATAAAGTACGCGGTACCTGTAAAGGGATTTGATACGAGGGAGTTTTTACCAAGCAATATACTTACCGTAGCTCAACCAGAAGTAAGATACTAATCCATCCTGGAAATACGCCGATTACAGCCAAATACCTCAAAATTCTACCATAGGATTGGAAAAGAATATTGTTGTAGTAGATTATATTGGATCAGGTAGATTAGGCAAGATAACGTTATAAATTTTGGCAAATTTATTGATGTATAGAATATTAATTATCTAATTGAAATCAATTTTATATTAGGTAGTATTTGAAAGAATGGATCTTTACCTGTATAAAGTTATTGTAACAGGGAAATGCACAGTATCACAGCAGGAAATTGGAGACCGCATGAAATAGTGTATCGACGATTTCGTGCATGACTAAGGTATGTATTCAAATTTTGAGGACCTAGTAATGCTAACAGGAAGGTATACGAGTTTCTTTGCTTCTGTCAAGTCCTTTGACTCCTAAAAATAAATGAAATTATTTATTGCCTTAAAAATCAACAAAGTCAAAATGTAAACAAAAACTTTTTATCAAAATTTACTCACCAATATAGAATCCTCCTACTGCCCCCAACTTCCCTCTTGCATATTAATGCCTGTAAACATTAAAAATTACAAAAATATATTTTAAATAAACAATAAACTTACCATTTATGCCTTCGTGCAAATTTTAGCAGCTGTCATCTGACAGCTGTCTCAGTCCCTCCTCTAATGGAGCGTTCAGCAATGGAAACTTAGCCCATAGAGCAGGCACATACAATGCTACCCCCACTCGGTCCTCATTTACCATGTACATTTTGAAACATATAAATACTGCGATCAGAGGACCGAGTGGCATTGCGATTTGAGCAGTCGATGAAGACAGTTTTGACGTCATCATTTAGGCAGTTTTGAGCCAACATCTCATAGGCAGTTCTGAGCCATTAATTACGGCAGTAGTGAGCCAATATTTCACAGGCAGTTTTTTGAAGCCGGCATTATTTAATTTAGCAGTTTTTGAAGCCGGCGTTTTCTGGGAAAGTTAATTAATTCCTAATACTTCTCGAGGGGAACTGACCCTAAATTTAATATAACCCTTCTCCTTCCCCTTTTTCTAATTTGTTTTCTCTCTTTACAGGTTAAATCGCTTTAATTCATCATTTGTTTTCTTTGGATTTCATCGTTTTTTTTTTCTTTTCTTTCATCATCATTTTCATTATTATTATCGTTTTGAATTTTTCTTTGAGTTGTTAATTTTTGAATTATTAGTTTTATTCTTATTATTATTTTTTTTGAATTATTAACTTTCTGCTTATTTTATTTCATTTGAATTTTCATTGTTTAGTTTAAGCCTTTTTTGTTGATTTGAATTTAATAAAAATTATTTAAAAATCCATATCTGTCTTTCAATTGAACCGGCACCCCCTTTTTTGGTTAAACTCTCTTGTGAGTTAACACAGCTTCAAATGAGCGGAAAGTCTTATTGCATTTTTTGTTTGTTTGACACTTTCTCATTCGATATTTTTGTGATGAGTAATCCTTTCTTCTAATGTGAAAAGGTTTGTTTTATTAATTTAAGTGAACAATAACGCGCAGATAAAAACGAGTCTGCCACGTAAAACTATTGGTGGGTCGTGCACCTGAGCGAACAAAGTGTACACGACCCTTTTAAGGATTGAATTCTTTTTAATAAAGATTGAAAAAAAGAGTAAAAAAAGACAACTTTGATATTTTCTTTTAATTTGCCTTATAAGCATTAACCGGAATGATTTGTGCTCTAAATAAAATTAATTTTATTCAAGATTTTTTAAACTTAAATATTTCATTGTGTAGATATTTTTATTACCAGCTTAGCAGCGATTTATCTTGCAATAATAATTTTGTGCTTGGTAGTATTATAACATGAATAAAAAAAACTTGCATGAATTCTTGCATTCCATAGTAATGCAAAAAAGAATTAGCATACATGACCCCTTCGATTCCGTGGTCATGTGGAAAGGCATGCATGACTTTTGAATGACATCGCTGTGAGAAATTTCATCGATGTTGGAGGGTTGGTATGTACACCTAACCCTTTTATTGATGACTTCTTCGATGCTGTTATGAGTAAATTTCCTGCTGGGATATTATTCGGAGATAATATTTACCAAATTTAAACGTCCTTTTTTGGAGCAAAATCCACTACAGAAAACTTGGCACTTAATCTAAACGGATGCACAGAATTGAATTGAATTTATCTATCTGGACTTCATATTCTTGAGATAACAGCGGTGCACGATTGGGCTGATTGCAATCCAAGGAGCATAAACGGATGGAGCATAAACGGAAGTAGCCTTGAAAAGAAGCGTGAGCAGCGGTTCTCAAAATTGCAAAATTTTTCCAAATTTAGCCGGTTCCGGAAAGATATAAAAAATTTCCGACAATATTAATGGGAAGTAAAACCCATTGGCAATATTTTAAAAAATATAAAAAAAAAATATTTGTTAACAAATAAAACAAATGACTGCGGATGCTCACGATTTATTGAAATTATCGTATACAGGACTTCATGCGTTTCAAAACTTTACCGATGACGTTACTCTACAGCACACAAGAGCCAGCGAAGTTGGGCGTCAGTGCTGGCAACAGTTTAATTTTGCTGGGGAAGTGCTGTCCTCTCTACTTGAGTAACACATTTAAAATTTCCAATCAATGTGGAAATCTTCCAAATAGGGGACAAAATCATATAAGTTGTCCACCCTTGAACGTTTAAGGTCATCAGTCCCAGAGAGTATAAAGGATACCGCAATGATGTAGTGATGCAGGTGGAAAGAAAATGTTTAAAAAGAAAGACAAAACGAAAGATACAGAAGACAACGGTGGAACGGTTGAACGGTTGAAGTCAAGAAAGGAAGACAATTAGAGACGGATTCGGATAGACGGGGTTGGCAGACCACAAAGAAATATGATAAGAAGAAAATAAACATATATCGAAAACAACATAATCCTAAGTCTATTTATTTTGGTTTGTTACTGCCTGGTATTGTGTGGTTGAATTTTTGGTTTATGTGTAAAAAAATAAAAGATTGATCTTCGACCGAAACAATTGAGTTCGTGGACTCAATAAGAAAAACCGCCTGGCGCCCAATTATGTGTTTAAATGCAAAGTATAGGAAAAAGTGTTATTATATTAAATCCATTCCCCTTCTCCCATCTAGCCGACAAAGGAGTTTACACACTTGGCAGAGTGGGTAACAACTTGTCCATCTCAGGGAGACGGGGTGGTTCGCTACTTTGGGAAGGATTTAATTTATAGCGGTGTAATTACAAAACCATTTGTGCATTAGAAAATGTTATAATATTTATTTAAAATTCGGTATTTAAAAAAAAGCAATTCATAACTTATTTATATACAAAACGTCGAAAGAACGGATCAGATTTAAAAGTTATGTCACTACGCTAATTCGTGCAAATATGTAAATGGATTACTCAACATCGAAATTAATATTGCCGCCAGTCAATCATAAAAAGATTTATATCTTTACGGAGCGGTCCGGAATTGGTGGTAGCTTTCAACCAAGCCACAAATAATCAGAATGCATAGGGTGATTCAAAAGTTATCAGCAATAATTTCCATCTAGGAAAATTAAAAGTTGAAATTGGGGAAGAGGGAGATTGAGAAAGGAGGATGGGCAAAAATGTATGGAACATGGACCCACCCTTCAATAGTAATAGTTGGTATACCGTTGGAGAGGGCTTTTCAAGTAGAACATTAATTACTATTACGATATGGTCAAATGTTAGTATTTTCGGAGGTACGAGTCATAAAGTCATCTCAATATAACATATTTTTATTAGGTATTTATTTTCATTTTATAAGATAAAACAATGATAATGCATTTATTTTACTTCAATACAAAAAAGATTTATTATACTTCTACATCAATCACAATTATATCATTTAAAAAACCCGCGGGGGCCACTAATGGTTGATACCCCCAACTCCAAGGTACCAAATAATAGATACGTTCCTACAGTTCGTAGTCATTGAAGTAAACTATAATTATTAATTGGTAAGAATTAGATCACTTTTATGGCAGTGTAATCAGTAGTATAACTCTATAATTATTAATTGGTAAGAATTAGATCACTTTTATGGCAGTGTAATCAGTAGTATAACTCCCCATACACTGACATCTGACCTTGATTGTAATACTAACTTATGTTCTGCATAAAAATACCCATCCTCCTTTTAACCTAACAAATGTTGTAAGTGAGCCACAATTTTTGGCATGAATTTTTACTGTGCAGCATCCTAGTGGCTTCACAAGTACAATTCTTGTCAGTAGAATTGCCTCAACCACTGATACCCAGAAAAATCGCCGTATCCTGTGCAGGATTCGAACCCACGCCAACAGAGAAGAACCTCTGCTGACGTTCACCTCAGCCCGCACAACCACCGGCGTGGGTATTATTAAATCCAATTTTTTATTGCTGATTTCAGCAATTGTCTTTTTAATCCTCTCCTGCTTCCCTCTATCCCCAATAGGTGGCGGAACTATTTCATCACTAACTGGTGACATTTATCGTTCAACCTTATCACGGCCGTTTACATACATATATGTATATTTGAAGCTGACTGGCTCAATTCAAGGTCGACTGATCTACCGCGGCCATCTTGGTCACCGATTGGCTTAAATAAATTACTCATTTCGATTTCGGATGATTTTGGTGCTGGTTTCAAAAAAATCATTGAACTCTGATTAATTTTAATTTTTTTCTCTTTCTTTTCCAGCACGACCCCATTAATTGTCATTGATTTTTTATTGGGTTTTATTTACTTTTATGTTTTTCTTAATTTTATTTTGTGAATTTTATTTTTTTTAAATTTTCTTTTGAATTTTGTTTACCTTGAAATTATTTACCTTTTATTTTTTATTATATAATTTTATCTTGGATTTTTTATTTTCTTGTTCGTTTTAGTGTGTACTTTTAGTTTTAAGCATTTATCATTTTTAATAAGAACAATTGTCACCAATTCTTAGTCTTGTTATTTTTAACCGGCAGCCCTTTTTTCGGTAAAGTCTTCTATAGACTATATATCTTCACACAAAGTGTTAGTGCCATTCGTACTTGTTTACCTACTTTTATGTCTTAAACAGACACAGTCCTTTTTATTTTGTCGCGCCTTGATTTTTTCTTTAATCATCACCTGACAAAATGTTTGCTTAATGTTAAAGCACCCGAAGAAGAGTCACACTAGTATTCGAGGCGTTGAACTTACAAAATGATTATGAAATTATTTTGATAGACTGTTCAGTGTATTCCTCAGAAACCAACACGTATCTTATTTGTTTACAATTATATATTTTTTAAAGATTTTTGGGCAATGTGGCGGCCTGTTGATGTGAAGGTCAGTTGCGAATATGCCAGAATTCAACACTATTCACTATATACTAACTACTATATATTCTTTCCTCCCCAACATCTAGGTTATAACATAATTAGTCTATAAAAGAGCAAGCAAAGTAACTGGTAAATGCAATATTGCATACTGTAACAAAATTTGCTCGTTATAAAACCGAAAATTAAAATATTAGGGGTACACACTTTCGAAGGTATGAATGTAATTAAGAAAAAAAAATTCTTCTAAAAAGACTGGACGACAAGTGCTTTAAAATTACAGATAGACTCCTTTACAATTAGATTTTTACAAAATAATTTTCTTCTTACTAAAAGATGGTAGCTATTACATTATCCAAACATTCTATGCTACTAAATCTGCCCTTATCACCCTATACTCATTTTCCTTTATTTAAAAGAACACTAAACCGGAAAGGATGGACAGGCAAGTGTACGAATATTAATTAGGCCGTCATGGACAAACATTCACAAAAAGAAACACAAAATTTAGCATAATCTTTATACTACATGACCAGAGCCATCTCCATTAGTGTGCCTGATGTTTGTTTTTCATGTGCTAATGAGGGTGCCCGGGCGATATGTTGATCTGGATGCTAAATGCCTGTAATTGACTTCCACTCCAAAGCTTATTGTCGTCCAACCTAGCCTTTTTTTACCCCAGTTAACTACCCAATTGGAGATTTCTGCAATTCACCTTAAAAGTGTTCATTATAATGAAAACGTTTAGACAACGGGCAAGAGGATAGAGTGTGCTGTAATACATGAAGTCCTTCTTGTTACTATCCCCCCTTCCACTTGATGGACACCCTTTGGGTTGTACACATTTGTGGAATCTTTTCATTTTGCCATTTCATTATGGAGGCCCCCTCAGGACATTGAATATACTGCTCCAGAACAAGTGTTCAGATGTAATTGAAATCGGACATAGGTTTTCTGTGGGGAGGAAAGTCATATAGAGATAAATTCTCAAATTGTTCTTTTTATGGAGGTGCCCGTCCTTATAATGAGCTTTCAGGGCGGTTACAAATCAAGGTATAAAGTGGATTAAAATGTGTTTATTTTCATTGGCAGGTTTTCGAAATGGAAGATAAGACCTCATGTGGGAGTCGATCGAGGATGAGCCGACTATCAGTAGCATTTGATAGGACACTGTCCCGTCGCAGTAGTTCCATTGGATGTCACTCAATTGTAGGTCACCGCATGTCAATTTATGTACCGTCTGTGATTGCTGTAAATGATCCACATCGGGTAAGTTTCCTTCCTAGTTGCATTCATTAAATTCTTTATTACACTAATTAGCTTTATATTTAACATATATTAAAAACGTACTAGAGCAGAGAGGACACGATTAGATTTGCGTGATGTTATTTCCAGGTACAAAATTCAATTGTCCAATGACGTGCTTGCACGTGAGGGATTTGGTAATCCCTTTATTTCGATGACTAATTGCTATAAAACGTTGTCGAGTCGGACATTGGTAATTAATCGTTTAAACGATTGCAAAATTTGCGAGTGGACTGTGTCATGATTCGACTATAGCAAGCTATCTATTTGTGTCGTCTGAACAGGACTCATAGGACCTGTTAGCTCGTTAATTCTGACTCTAAATCGATGGTAACCGAATAATTAAATGCTTGGTTTGCTGTATTGGTCTATTTAATTTATTTTATGCGATATATAGTAGTTAATTTAACTATTTCGAGACGGCTGGTACACATTTGTAACACAATGAAATAGGGATGGTATATATGTGTGTACCAGGGCTCCTAGCCTCTTATCTTCCGTTGGGACCTTCAAAACATGCCACTTCAAATTTCAACTCTGAGTTACGTATTTGAAAGCCACCTCGAAAGGGTTAAATAAGGTTGAGGCATAAATTCATAATTATAAAATTTTTGGAGAAACGAATGAAACTGATGCCATTAAATTGAAGAAATATAATACTACCTAGTTAACTATTCTTGCTTGTACTCAAGAAAGAGTTATCGTAGCAATTGAAGAGATGCCAGGAAAACAAAAGTGATAACTATAAACAGTTTCTGCCTACACCCCTTTTGATTAGTACAATTATCTGGTAGCACTATAAACTAGTTGAAGCAAATTTAAAATTATTTTTGGTTATGTAGCAGTAGTTGTAGTATCCCGAGCAGTATCCTAACAGTTTTCGAGATAATAGCACATAAATGTTTTTTGGTAGCCTTTTAGGATAAAGGCCATATAACTTTTACTAAACATGGCTTTAGATCCGAAAATAAAAGTTATTTTCAATTTTTCGAGTCAAAAAAGCACATAGCAAGGGTAGTAGAAGATCTTCCGGAGATCTTGAATCATAATCCAGACGACCTTATCTTGACAAAATTTAGATGACTTTTTTAAATTCATGATAATTCAAGATTTAACTTTTATTCCAGATTTTTATTTTTTCAGGCAAAAATGAAAGTTATTTTGCGACATTTGTTTTTTTTTAGGTAAGAATAAAAGTCATTTTCTCTTTTTTAAGCCATCGCAAATTTTTCTACCATATGAAAATGCAACCAAAAAATGATATAGCACATTGAATGCTTTATCGATTATAATTTCTGCTCAAAATATAACGCTACTTGACCCTAATGACTTTTAATTAAACAAATAAAAATCGTAAAATATCTTTAAAAAATAAAAGTCGGAAAAAAAACTAACACAACAAGAGTCAAAAAATATCTTTTATATCTGTCTGAAAAGATTAAAATCAGAAAATAACTTTTTTTTGTGTTTGACTTTTATTAGAAAAAGCCACGGTTCCGATTTATGTACGAGTCTAATACCATACTGTACATAGAATACTAGTGGCTTTTAAGTTAGTGCTTACTCACTCTCTCACTCCTCCTCATTTAGGAGCTAGGAAATTTACAAAGTCAATATTTTTGGGATTTCTTTACACCTTTTCACGAAAATACGCAAATCTCTCAAAAAGCTTGTAATAAATAGATGAACTGTGCCTAATATCGCACCGTTTTTGGAATGGCCTTTTATCAAAGTTACCTTATTTCTTGAAATAAAAATAGTTCGTGGTTTTAATCTTTACCTAGTCCTCTAAAACTGTTCGATGTTGAAGTGGGCATATTAAGAAAAATTTGCTCACTATTTAAAAAAAAAACTATAATGTTGTTGTTTCTGAGGTTCGAGAAGCCGTGTTCATAAAATCGCACAGCCTTCTTCATATTATCTTCTGACCACAGTTTGCGCTTTTTGGAACTGATTTATAGCAACAATAAACAATTGGATCAGATTTGTTTAGGTACAAAAGAGCAAAGTCGATTAATTATAGTGTGTTCCTAATATTGCGCAGTGCGGTGGCGAAACTTGCTTAGCAGTAGTTAAGTAAAGCACCAAATGGGATTTTGGCTTCGAGCATAGAATGTGAAAGGAGTAGAAACAATCGGGGAAAAGTAAAGCCAATTTGCTCACTAACACGTAGAAATTTCGGTCAACTTTACAGTGTAAAAGCTGACAGTTTGGGTTAACCCAAGAAATTTTGTATGGAAATTTTCTAGCCCAAGCTGTCAAACACGCACACATTCAGAAAATTCTTGGCTTCACCCAAGTTGCATGCGATTTCTTCTGTTATTTCGTTCCTTCTCTGTTCTCTCCTCGAACGATTTTGGGGACTAACATAGTACCATAGACCAAGCAATAACAGAAAGACTAGTCAGCTCCTTAAGCAGACCATGAACGCTTTTTCTCTACTTTTGGTCCAGCGATGCCTCTCCTGAGAGCTGTAGACTGTGAGATATTTATTGCTTGCAGTACAGAGTGAGGAAGACGGAAGATCTCAGGCGAGATATCGATGGGCAAAAATTCGTGAAAAAGCGTTCAGTGTTTGCTTTAGGAGCTGAACAGTCTTTCTGTTATTGATTAGTCGATGATAATACCTTCCAGCACTTTCTGACACCAAACTTATGTAAAAGCGCCAAACCGGATCTGTAAGACTAGCCTATTACTGCTTAGCAGCCTTAGAAGCCATATTTAACTTTTCGATGCAGCTGAGATGATCTGAGGGTTTTGAAGACGTTACCGTCCCTGCACATTCTGCGAAAGTCCACTAGGTATCGGAAGCAAAGGGAAACATAAAACGAAACAGAGGGATATAAGGACATTTGTAACGTATCTGAAGTGCCACCCTGACACTCCTGCCTTCTGGATATAAGTGTGGCATTGGAACTCTTTTCCAGTAGAAGCCACTCCCACAATTTTTGGCATGGAATTATTACTGTACAATATCCCAGTAGCTTCGCAAGTACAATTCTTGTCAGTAGAATTGCCTGGTACCCAGATAAATCCCCGTGTCCTGTGCGGGATTCGAACCCACATCAACAGGGGAGAAAATCTGTATACGTGCGTCTCAGCCCGCTCGACCACCGACGTGGGTAATTGTTGTTGAAACTTCCTTTAAGGACACTAATTGAGGAAGTACTTACCTGGTCCACTCGTCTCTTAAGTCACTAAATTTGGAAAAAGCCATTTAATCTGTACCCGAAGAGTTACGTTACGAATTTAAGAGGCAGCTGTCAAAATTCGTAAATCTCGAAAATTTACATGAAAACGAATTTTCCCAAAAGAATCAAGATATTCCCCGAATTCTTCGATTATTAAGTAATAAAATTTAACAGAAAAATTTTTTCGAAAATGTGAACGGATTTAGGCCGTTTCCAAAATAGAGGCCGGAAGTCTCAATAATGGCGCAGAAGTTAAAAGAAGAAGATGGTGAAGTTATGGAAAAAAGGTGAAAGGGGAAAAATCGAAGAAGTTGGAATTGAAGGAAAAGGAAGAGCAGCGAATAGGAATTGGAGGATTCCTATTCGGAGTTAGGAAAAAGAGGACTTGGAGGCATCTGGGCTGGGAGACTACCATTGATCGCGGGAAGTCAAATGCGAAAAAGAGATAAGTACTTCTCTTTACACTTTCCCTTTCATTAATTATCTATATTTTCTTAATTATCACTTCTTTTTTTTGTTGTGAAAAATTTTCGCTCTACCTAGTACGCCGCATAATTCAGTGAGGGGTTGTGGATTTTTGCATAGTTTCGATTTTTTTAGAACCTAGATGATTTAGCATGGATAGTGTAATGATAATTAGATTTTAATAAAGTGTAAATGTTGGTTACTCGGAAGGGTGTTCCCATACGTGAGTTCGTGGACTCAAGGTAAAAACCACGTGGCGCCCAGATAGGTGATCGAGGCCCCTGGTCCTCTCTCTATCGCTAGCCGAGCATCGTTGCGCACAAAAGGGGAGTGTAACAATCATTTTCGTACATTTACAACCTCATTTACTTTTTTTTACAAATTTTGAAGTTAAATTTCGCACTTCAAAATGTTCTTCAGAAGAGAAAAAAGTCTCTCACACAGTCAAAATATAGCATATCACTGCGATTTCAAGCCGAACTTTACCTCTATGTAATTTCCTTGCATAATTTATAATCCACATAAGTTTCCCTTTGATTTGATATTCAAGATTATTTCTGCCTATCTCGCTAGTTCATTCATAAATTTAAAATGAAGTGGTATATTTCTCAACCTTACCACTGAAATTTCAATAATAGCATCTTTCCACTAATGAGATATTCTGAATAATTCATTCAGGAATCAGTTAATAGTAATCCTTTGGATAATTACTTCTGTAGGTTGCATTTATGCTGTATAATACCAAGATGAATTTTAAAGATGCAACGTTTCCTTACACTAAGTACGTGAATCGTGAATGTAATGGGGATTTTATTCTCGAAACGAAAACCAACCAAAAAAGGGATATAAAGCAGTGCGGTAATACTTCAGCGGGGTATTGGTAAAATTTAACTGTGATTAGAAATTTACAAAAGAGCGAACTAAATTATTTATTTAATCAATGCTTATGTATTCACACCTAATTAGCAAATCTGTGAACAAGGAAATGCTTTCATCCTCCAGGAAGTTTCATTGAGGGCGGCCACAATGGACAGTGAATTTCGAAGGATGAAAAAGGCACATACCAGAAAGAAGCATCCTTCTAGAGTACATCTGTCTGATGTTTTTAAGAAAAAATAAGTTTAATACTTTTAAGAATTCACTTGTAATTCCTAAAGAATTTTTCCACCACTTAAATCCTATGAAACATACTTCGCATTCTCAACATGTTCAAGGAGAGGAATTCGACCCACTAAATTTTATTGCGGGGATGTGCAGTCTGCAGTTGGCTACTTGTCACTTCTAAGTACTTGTGTGGGCTTAGCACGATAACCCTCAGAATAAATTGCTGTGGGAATTATAAATCTGGAAATGCAAGTCATGACCAGACGTCACTTCAGTTTTGTTCCTCGTATTTAGCGCCATTACTATGTCCTCGAGGGCGTGCATTGAAAGGGTTGAGTACAAGTTTACTCGTCGGAATGCAATTACAAGGAGCAGGAATGGTCCGAAATCATGGAATCCGAAGCATTTTGAATATTCAAATTACAAATAAAACTTGATTAATTACCCAGAATCTGAGTTCGTAGAGGTGAGTTATAATTGCGTGGCAATAATTCCACAGACTGAGATCTTAATTGGTGTCAAGGAGCTTAGATTGGCGCATACGATTTTAGTTTTCTGATAAGGAATTAACTGTGAGACATGAAACCGAGTAAAATTTTAATTACAATTTTCCTCTGCACAATACATGCAACTGCCTGGGTAGACTTAAGAGTAAGTTTCAGTTCGTTCAATATGATAAATATTATATTACAACTTTTATAATTTTGTAAGGTATTTCCCGCATTGAGAAATTCCGAAATGTGTAGAGTTTGTGGGAATTTCGTGAAAGCCTTGAACAATATTTGATTGAAATAATTATTTACAGGATTATGAAAAAGCAATGAGTCTCCAATCATGTCTAAAAACCAATATTTTAAATCGATGAGGTGATTTTATACTTCAAACGTAACTACATCAAAGATGTCTGAAACCAAATCAAAGCTAGGGCCAATCAAATCAGAGCAGGAGCAACCAAATCAAAATCAGGACCAACCAAATCAAAAACAAGGGCAAATAAAACAAAATTAGCATCAACTTTTTCAAATTCAAACACAACCGAATAAACTTCAATAACAACCAGTTTTACATATTAAAATGGACTTTGTTCAAACTTATTTGGTTGAATTTGGATGTGATTAAAAGTTATAGGAAACACCCCTAAACCTATAATATAAATTCGTATCCCTTAACAGTAACATTTTCCCATTCGCATAAATTTTCTTTCCCACGCCATGCATCCTAAATTTTCCCAGCGACCGCTAGTTACCTGATACCAACATCCGCTAATCCAGACCTATACGTGAAATTCATAAAATC
>QYTT01094661.1:42447-59507 GCA_006980735.1 Dasypogon diadema
AACTCTTTTTAACACATTCCCTGCGTCATTTAACTAACTATTTCTTATTATTTGTTAAAAGAAATTAACAACTCCGAACAAGCACTTTTCCTTCTAGTCATCATATGATTTTGACACCATTTAAGACCATTAAGGGGTACTCGTCACGAAGTTTCTCTCTATTAAGAGAGAAAAAATGCTTACTTTCATACACATGACTTACACAAAAGTAGCGACTCCATTCTTCGAACTCTATGGCCGCAGGTAGGAAGAAATTGAATTCACCAGTAATAGAAGTCAACGCGGGTAGGCAGGAAAGTTTTAGAGTAATTAATTTGAAAGGAAAGTTAAGCGTTTTTTTATATAATAAAAGCGATTATAATAAGAGTTTTCTCTTTGGCACTCCGAAACGGACATATTTTTTTTTCTTAACACATTCCAAATTTGGCTGCGAGTACAAAGTATTAATATTTTAGGATTATAAATATTTAATAGAGGGTATAACAATATTCCGTCTCCACAAAGACAGCAAGAAATCATTTTTGTTATATAAGAAGGAAACAACTTGCCGATTCACAAATTTAAACATGAAGATATATTTATGGAAATTCAGGTGCTGATCAGGAGTCTTGCTAAACAACATGTATGTACGTATTAACTCATTCACTGCCAGACTTTAGTCACTAAGAGTAGCTCTCTCGCCTACGTTCAAATTACCCGCGATGTTCCAAAGTAATAGAGTTGTGTATCGAAAATGGGTAAAAGAATTCTGAAGTTTTGATGAGGTCGCAGAATCCGTGCCAGAAGAAGGCGACTCGCAATAATTTATAAGCGGCATAATAAAATAGTAACAACTAAGTGATTTCTAAGTGCAATATTCATGCCCCCGCTGGAGATCCACCAATTCCAATTCATAGTTGAATTAAGGGGGAACCTACTTTTGATGGTGTAAAAAGAGTGGTTTTTAAAAATTTTTTGGTGGGAAAAAATAGTGACATTTTGTAAAGTTTGAAAACCTATTATGTAATATAGTGCTTAACACTTTTTCTGCCATATCACCCATATGCAGGTCACACTTGAAAGCTCTCTCACGCCAAATGCATTTTAACGTGCAGTTTTCTCATGAAAGCTTTTCTGCTAATTATGGCAGTCAAAGTGTTAAAGCAAATTTTTCGAGCAAAAAAAGAATAACTCTCTTGACGTCTCTCCACAGCGTCACAGCTCTACAGTCACATTATGTGTTTTTGGGTTCAAAATTAGATTATTGCACTTAGTTCAATAAGACACCCGCTTGAGTTATAAGCAAAGTCGATATAGCCCCTTTAACTGCTTGGAATATTTCGAAATACATTATATTACATATTTTAGTTTCCTTATTTTTTCTTTCTTTTAAGCATTAAAACACAATTTTTGTTTTATTGTTATTGCATCGCTTAATAGCTTTGGAAGTCCATTTTAACACATTGCGGACCAGCAATATCTTCAATAGCGGCAATTGGTACGTTGATGAAAACCTGAATTCTTTCATTTGATGTGCAATGTCCAAAGAGGGTATCCCACACTGGAGGCCTAAAAAAGTAGACGATTTTCAACATCAAATATCTCAAGTATTTTCTGGCCCATCGGAGTATTTGCAGGTTGTTAAGTATCAATTGAATTTCATTTTCTGAAATCTATATTTAACAAGATTAACAATATTGAATGCAAGGCGCGCGGAATAACGTTGTAAGTCCAAAACAGCTTTCAGCTGAGTTTTCGAAAGCTTGTCCTTACTGAATATATCCCTTTCGATCTTTAAAGTCAAACTGAACTGTAATCGAATCCTAGATATTCTTCAATGTTAAGTAAATCCAAATATATATATTTAAGAAAGTAAATGTTCTAATTTCCAATTTTTTTTAACTTTTAAGTTCCAAAAATTTTTAGAATTTAATTTCACTCCACCCTGTCTTTTTATCGTGCTGTGCATAACAAAACATCCGAAAATTGAATAACCTTTTAAATTTTTGCCAGCGGTTTCGCACTTAACATGTAGAAAATAGACAGATACAGACCAAATATACTTTTATCTTTTGCCGACGTTGTTAGGCGGGATATTTAAACAATTAATTTTGGTTCTTTAAAGACGAAGAAATTTATCCTATTAAACGCATATATTTATAAAAACAGACTAATACAATTTTGTTGTTCCACACACAATTTTGTTAAGCAACAATGGCAGTGGGACGAACCGAGTAACGTTGGGAAATTTATGACGCACTTTTAAGGTTATGTAGAAATTTGTGCCATTTTGTAAGCAAGCATTTCCTCTCTATTGCTTCTATCTCTATGGTAGGAATAGCAGCATTGCATTACATCACATCCCATCACATTATTAACATTATATTTGATAACTTTGTTAAACTATAATGTTGCTGATTTGATTTAAGTTAACGCTGCTACTTTTACACAAAAAGGAAAAGCTTTCGCAAACTGAGCTGAAAACGTCTTTGAGCTCACAAAGTTATTCGCGCCTCGCATTCGTTGTTATTGTAATAAACCTAGTTCTGTTGTTTTGACGAACATCATCCTCTGCCCCCGGGGAGAACTGGTAGACAAATATTAAATTCCTTTTCAAATTAAATTAGAACAGGTTATCTAAAGTGTAACGTAGGATTTTGTATGATTATTAAAAATCTTGAAAATGTAGCCCATTTGGAAATTTTAATATTTTTTGCTAAAGAGTTGAATTTTGAAAACTCATAAAAAGTTAGTGTAATCAGCTGTTGACGTTATTTTAATCGTCAACAGAATCGGTATCTATTTTGAAAATATTTAACACGTTTAGATATTGCCGGTAGAGCAAGTCTCCATAAAATAAAAAAAAACAATCTAAACCTAAAAATTACACTTGCAACAAAAAGGGATTGGTATCCCTTTCAATTGGCCAATGTTCAATGAATATATGATGACGATGACGATGACTACCTTCCCACTGAAAACCTTTCATCCAGGGAATCTCAATTCTTGAATGCATGTCCTTTCTTGAGCTTGCACCAGGTAAATAATGTCGGGAAGATTTTTTGTAGGCAGTTGGATATTGTTTTCTCCTCTGATTCAAGTAACATAACAGTTGGAATGAGCTCAACTGTTTTGTCAACTGTTGACTCCTATCACCCACCTCTTTTCATAGCCGCCCGCTGGCCGCTACGGACCAGAAAATATTAGTCAGAGCAACGAACTGAATTTCTTTTTTAATTTTAAAAAGGTAAACCTTACGCAGTTGTCGAGTAGGCTTGTCTCCATCAATTTTAGGGCCTTGCTATGTAACAGTAACATTAACACTTGATTATACCTCGAAAATGTTTGCTTCCTGCGTTCCCTTCGAGCGCCAAAGAGCTGAGACCTTTGAAGAACAGGAAGAATAGGTCTTGGAAGGCCTGTCTAAGAACTAGAGACCCTTAGACCACCAAAGGATTGCTGTATGCCACATTAAGTTTACAATTGCCGCATTCAGTCATTATGCCCAAGTTGCATAAATTAGGGTTTCCTACTTTACTCTTGGAGTGGATTTTCTCGTATCTGTCTGAAAGATCGTATCAAGTTCTTTTTCATGGTTCTCGGTCGAGGGATGACCCTCGACCGAGAACCATAAAAAAAAACTTGATACGATCTTGATACGATGGCCCCTATGAAGGGGCCTTGATTTTTGTCCTTTTGATTTTTTGATTTTTGTCCTTTCATTTGACTATATTGTGCATTTTTTGAGGCATTCCAAGACGTTAATTTATGCTGACGATATCAAGATTTTTTCCTTTATTAATGATCTTAATGACTGTATGGGAAGCAGAAGACTTGAATACCTTTTATTCTTAGTCATGTCATTCTTTAGAAAGCGCGACTATATTACCTACGACTGCACATTTTCTACAAACAATATTAATCGCGTTCAGTCTGTCAATGATCTAGGTGTGAAGCTTGACTCCAAGCTTGGTTTCGTTTCCCACATTAACTATCCTACTTCTAGGGGCAATTCTATGCTGGGCTTCATTAAACGCTGGACCAAAGAGTTCTCTGATCTTTAGGTTTCCTTAACCTTATATAACTCGTTTGTCCGACCACTTCTTGAACACGCATCTCAGGTATATAATCCTTCCTACGCTTTCAACATTGATCGTATTGATTCTGTTCAGCGCAGATTCATTAGATTTGCGCTTAGAGATCTCCCCTGGAACGATCCTATGATTCTTCCACCCCATCGTGAGTGGCTTAATCTTCTTGGCATGACTTCTTTGGAAAAGCGACGTAATCTTTCAGTAAAAGATTGTTTTTAAATTTGAAAATTTTTAGCTTTGAGCTGATTGCTGTGAATACAATAGCAGTTTTCTACTATATATTAGTTGACGCTGATTTTGACTTGGTTGGCGTTGAAGTTGATCTGGTTGTAGCTGTTTTTGAAATGGTTGAAGTGTAAATGCTTATATATATTTTTTTTCAAACGAAAATACTTTGAAGTAGATGAATTAAATTTGGGACACAAATACGTTATTAAAATCAAAATAACGTGGTAGAAAATGAGCCAAATTGGGGACTTCCTTCAGACGGTTACAGTACGAACCCTATAATTTTCATATCCCAGGTGTAGGGTTCTGTAAGTTGTAGCAAACGATTTAAATATTTATGAATATTTATATTTTGCGGCTGCTATTCAGGCAAATCAAGCAGCCTTTGTAGCATATGGTTTAAATTTGGCACATATATACTTTATTAAAATTAAAACATAATACGATATATTACTTAACAATTTTTTGTAATGCGTAAAGGTGTCTGTCATGCAGATATATTACATATAAGAGTAAGAGAATACTTTTTCAGACCTGCCAATCATAGCTTTTTTTCTTATTTGTTTCTAAATTCTTTGGGGAATTCTTGTATTTTGAAGCAATGTTCTTTGTTATGATACATGTATATAAGATAAGAGGATGAAATATCTTCTTGTTATAGGAAATTCAATCTTTACACTGAGAAAGAAACAAGAATTATCAAAACAGTAATTTACAAAATCTTCTATCTTTAATCAATGCAGGGAATCTTTATCTAGCATCAGACATGAAACTTCAAAAAAAAAAGCCCGCCGTATTGGTTTCAGAGGTAATAACGCATTTTTTCATAAACGCATAGATGATACCAAAAAGACATAAACAACTGTGATAGAATCTCTTCGACTTTTCCTGGATGATTTCAACATGCTCGCTTAACCCTTAATGTGGGTGGGTTTACATCTAAGTCCTTCTAACTACCGCCCACCCCATTAGAATTGAATTTGATTCATTCCGTACAAAATGTTCAATCAATCAGAAAGATAATGTTACCCTGTTGTTCAATTCCCCGAAAAGTTTCCCTAAGAGTTTGCAGGTTGCTTAAGTACCTCTTGGCCATCGAATTTATTAACAGCCTTAATTGTGGCAATTACACAATTGTTTTATTCCTTTGTCTAACTGTCCAATTACTCAAGGTAACCATTCGGTATCAATATATGAACTACAGCTCCCGAAAACGTAGGGACTAACCATTGCTGTTCTCCAAGAGGATGCCTATAGGTATTCTGGTAGAATATGTAGCACTCAGCAACGTGGAATACTAAAGTGGGCATGGTCCTTTCCACATTGCGCCGGTTCCACTGAAGGATCAAAACAAAACGTAGAGGAGAACCGTAGGAGAGAATTCCTCTCGTTACGAAATCTCAAAAAGGAAACGGATTGTTCGACTTTATGCAGTCTATGTGGACCGTAACTTGGGTATTCCGCCGCTACTGCTTTCAATTTCTTTACAAGCTGGAAACACTATTGCACAGAATCCATAGGAGCTGGAGTGAATGAAGGACACTAACAATTCAGAGCGGAATTATTCCTGGATATCCGTCGGAGTACTTCTCAGTTTCTCGTTTGATTTGTGACCGTTAACATCTTTTGGGTCTGGTTCGGTATTATACGGACCACAGTTCACATAAATCTTTCGTGCGGTACACGTTTAGTTGCTTGTCTTAAAATTGTGTTATTGTTGAAATGTTGAAAGGAAAAAAGTATAAAAGTGACCACAAAAACAAATTTCTTTATGTTTCCCATTGATAAAAGAGACTTGTTAACAAGAATGCCTTACTTCGAGTAAACTTTTAATGAGGATGGCAGAAAACCAAAGTTTCTGGTGAGAGTTTTATTAGTGAGTTTGCATTAAGGCCTTCCTGCTAACGAACAAGAGTACTCGAACGCTTTTAATAGCAAATTTGGTGGTTGGGAAAACTGAAATCAGTTCATCAATTGAATTTCACTGCTTTTCAGAGAAGCTGCTAGAGGATGCTGTACATAGAATGACTGATACTACCGCTCCCGATATCAATACCATTAAAATATAACCTCATATTAGGAGTTTAGTTCAAGGATAAGTTTACAAAAATTAAGAAATCGCCACTTTGGAGAGCAAAACTAGACTCCCACACCTCAAATCACATTTACTACTTGAAGACACCACAAACAAGTTGACTTTAAAAGGCATCGTTACCGTCGTAAAAATTGAAAACTTGTCTAACTTTGATTTGCAATTCAATTCAGATTATTGAGAAGTCTCTATGGCTGTTACCTTCATCCGAACCCGCATCCTTCTCACCTGATTTCGTCAGTGGAGAAGGCTCCGGTTCCTTTTTTCCCGTTTTTGGAAGGCCTTCCTAGCATATTACTGAGGTTTCTTGTGGTGTTGATTTCTTTTTGGTAGTTAGACTTCTGTGATTTTGCGTGATGTACGTGGATACCAAGAATTTCCCATCACTGTTGTGCGTTACATGATAGAAATCTTCAATTCATCCTCTTAAAAAATTCTTAAAGTATCAAAGGAAAAAAATCTGGTGGTGGATACAGACGTGTGTGTTCTACAGAAATGCCTTCATATTGAGTTCGAAGTGGAAGCAATGAGTTGAGCTAAATACGTACACAAGAAGCTTCTTAAAATATAAATTCAATAAGGTTCAGTAGAAGTGCTTGCCGTGTTAAATTGTGATATCTAAAAGAATTTTTTTAAGATAAGAGTTTATTTACCTAAGGGGAATCAAAGTGTCGTGTTATCATCAAACGAAGTGCTAAAGATATCTCATGGTGTACACAATTCTAGGACATAGCCAAACCGCTGGGGACAATATGCTGAGCACTCACCACCATCATGGTAGTACCACTGTGGAATTGGATAAAGTGACAAATTTAAACACGGTAAGCTGCCCAAAATTTTCAATTTGTTTGATCTTTACAAAATGTTCAGAATCCACTTTGTCGTCATCGAGATAAGTTTCAAATCTGTTCGAAAATTACCTTTTTATGGGACTGAAATGTAAAGGAACTAGCCAATTTCCTGACGAACGATTTTTCCTCACCATTAGGCCTTTCAATACTTGGCTATCCTTTTCACATTTCCTTTTCAATTCCTGATAGACTCGGAAAACTTTCCAGTAAGAATTTAAAAGTTGTCACTTTGTCAGATCGAGAGGTTGTAACGAATATGTCCAAGCTTTGCCTTTAGGTATAAACTACATAGATACAGTTACTATGAAATACGGAATCTCTCAGCTTGAGTTTATATACCTAATTTGAGAAATTCAAGAACAAAATGGGAAATGGTGGCTTCGATTTTACTAAGTTTTGTGACGAACGGACAGTAGTCGGGATGATATGCCGGATTATTAAAAGATACAAGTTATATCGATGTAATTCGACCGTTAATTATTGAATTTAATAGAAACCAGCCCAAAAAAATACTTGTTAAAAAATATATTAAATGATACTCTAACAATATTTATGTATAGAAATAGAGCGAAGCAAGAAATTTACTTTGCTATTTCTAGAGAAAAAGTGCCCTAAAAACATGTTAATTTTTTAGTATATGAAATTATACTAACAACGATTAAAGAATACAAAATAAGCAATCAAACCGACGGCATAAATCGCTACGAATATAAAAAATATTTTATTAAGAAATCACTTTTACGTATTTTACCCCGGATGCATCTCAAGAACCAGCGTCGTTAGCGGAATTCGCAGAATAAAACCTTTCGCAGCTGATTTATCATAAATTTTCCCAAGTGTCTAACTATCATTTTTGTTTTGTGGCAGTTAAAATTTTCCTGACTTATATTGTTGTGGTTTTGGTCCAATATGTACTGCCCTACAGTTGATTTTGGCGGTTGCAAATTTTGTTTAATATGACTTTTATTGACCTTTTCGTTTGTCATATGAATATCAGTTTGTAATCTTAAAAATATAATTAATAATAATGAGTTTTTCTTCTACCCCAGAAGGCACGATTCTCAGCCGGGTGCGGAGAAACATTTTTCTATGCCACCAAAAAGATATGCTAAGATTAGACTTCCATCCGACATGCAAGACCTGTAATTGTTAGCAAGATTAGATAGAAAAGATTGGAAAATTAGTGCATTAATACTAGAGGCTAAAATCCAAAATTTAAAACACTAAATAGAGACGAGACTTCAGTACAGCCTTAGTGACGTCCAAGCTAAAGTGTTCCATAATTTTGTTATTCACATGCATTTAATGGCTTCTAGCGTTCCGTAATTAGTTTTTGAATAGTTGACATGCAAGAAAGGCGGACCTCTAAAATCTGTTAACCTCAAAGGATATTTTACCCATGAGCTCCGATACGGGTCATAGAATCATTGAAAAGCAGGTCTTTAAAGCAAATCTGATGACCTTGAGCTGAACGGACTCTATACGGCGATGTCCACATTCACAGACAGGCTTCCAGACCTAAGATACGCATTCAACGTGAAAGAGTTATATAATGTTAACTTGTATTATTGGTTAGGGAGTTCTTTCGACCAACGTTTAATAAATCCTAACACGGAGATACTTCTGGAAACAGCATAACTGATCTAAGAAATAAATTCCAATTTCTAGTCAAGTATTACACTTAAATCATTGACTTATTGCACAGGTGGAATGGCATTTGTAGAGAATATGCAGTCAAGTACTTCAACATTGTGACTACTAAAAACAACATGACGTCACATGGCACACGCCGATGACCGAACGGACTGAGGCGCACGTTTGCACACTTTCTCCTCTGTGGGCGCAGTTCGACTCCTGCAAAGGGCGCGATGATTTATCAGTTGAGGGTTGAGGCAGTTCTGCTGACTATAATTGTATCTGGAAAGCCACTTAGATAGATATTTTATACCAAAAATTGTGTCTTACTTGCAACATTTGTCAGATTAAAATTTCTCTATTTCCTCTTCCCTAAAATTCCTCTCTCCGCGGAAGCTGTGCTGTTGCTGTGTGCATCATAGGGTTGTTCAGCTCTAAGTCATTGTGCATACACCAAGTATAAAATATATTTAAGTTCCCTCAAGTGACTGCATGGATTAATATTCGCGAATATTTCAAAAGATGGGTAACCAAGGAGGCTTCCTTGAGGCACTCCGGACGTAGTCTTTATCACTCTTGGGTTAAGGCCATCTATCAGATAAGCAGGAATGAATTAATTTTAAAAATATAGTTGCGAATTCAAGTTTGTGTAATTTTAGCACAAAAATCAAATCGAGAGTTTAGCTAAAGTCCATATGAATACAGTTAATTTGGAAATTATCAAAAACCAGTGACTGCATTAGAAGAAAATTCCAAATAATTTCTGGCGTTAGCTCTATCGGATACAAAACCATGTTGATTAGTTGAAAGGATATTTCTGAAGTGAGGAGATATCTGAGAGTGAATTATATATTTTAGCAATTTAGGCATACCACGGCATAATCCACGCCGGTGGTCGTGCGGGCTGATGCGCAGGTATACAGATTTTCTTTCCTGTTAGTGTGGGTTCGAACCCCGCAAAAGACACGGCGATTTATCTGGGTACCAGTGGTTTAGGCAATTCTACGGACAAGAATTATACTTGTAAAGCCAGTGCGATGTTGCACAGTAATAATTTCAAAATAATGCTAAAAATTGTGGCTCACTTGCAACATTTGTCAGGTTAACTTCCCAACCTTCCTCTTCCCCAATTTCTTTCCGCCTAAGCTGTGCTGTGTGCATCATAGGGTTGTCCCCTAGGCTTAGGCAATACCTTAAAAAATACACCACAGTTTTGCTATCGGTCTGTAATTTTAAATTTCATTCCTATTGCTTTTCTTACCTATAATGAAGTAGTTTTGGGAAGCATCTCCTAAAGACAGATTATGAGTAAATGGAAGCTTAGAGGAACAACTAAAGCAGCTGATATATCTACGTTCGTTTCTGATGAAATCATTATTTACCACATCAAAGAATTTACCTTTGATTTCACTTTGGATCCTTGTGGGGTGCCCCCAGCGGTAATCAAATTATGCTCCGATTCTTTGGTTATTCCTCTTCGCATTTTTTCCAGAAATCTCTTAACAGTTGTTGTTTTCCTAAACTATAGAAATATTCTTTCATTATACCCATTCACAAAAAGGGCAATAGGAACGAGATTTCTAATTACCAATAGCAAAATTATCTTGCATACCTAAACTATTAGTCTATAATCCTTTCTCAGATATCTCCGGGATGTAAAGATATTCTTTCGATCAGTAAACATGGTTTTGTGTCAGGTAGGTCTACCACAACAAATACTACTAAAATAATATTTGGTTTTGGCACTAATCTACAAACTGACTGTATTTATACAGATTTCAGCAGGACTTTTGACAAGCTGTCGCATTCGGTCATTATGATCAAATTGCGCAAGCTAGGATTTCCTATACTATTCTTAATATGGATTAAATCGTATCTGTCTGATAGATCCTATCAGGTACTTTTTCGTGGTTTTCGGTCTAAGGTTATAGAGGCAACGTCTGGGGTGCCTCAGGGTAGTCACCTTAGCCCTCTTATTTGTGTCCTCTCCAATGATGACATTGTTAATCTGTTGAGGCATTCCAATGTTTTAATTTATGTTGAAGATATGAAGATTTTTTCCTTTATCATTGACCTCAGTAACTGAGCTGCTCTTCAGGCGGACTTGGATGTCTTTTATTCTTGGTGTGGACACAATAATTTGAAGCTTAACATAAATAAATGTCAGATCATGTCGTTCTACTATCAGTATCGCTGGTCCAAGGAGTTTACTGACGTCCAGATCTCTTTAACATTATTTATTTATTTGTCAGACCACAACTTGAATACGTATCCCAGGATTAGAAACCTTTCTACGCTGTCCACAGTGGCCGTATCAAGTCTGTTCAGCGCAAGTTCATTAGATTTGCGCTTAGAGATCTTCCTTGGAATGACCCTATGATTCTTGCACCTTATCAGGAACGGCTTAACATCATTGGCCTGCCTTCTTTCTAAAAGCGACGCAAGGTGGCCGGTATAGTTCACAGAGTCAATGCTCCTTAACATTGACTCTGTGGAACTCCGGGACAAAGTGGTCTTAACGGTTGATAATCGCAATGTGAGAGGAGATCTAACTACAGTAAGCATGAGCCTATTAACAGCGTGTCTGCAGCGTTCAATCGCATTGAGGAACACTTTGACTTGAATTAAGAATATACTAAAAAACCGTGGGCTGTGGGATCGAAGTGTGAAGTAGGACATCTTGTTTCCATCTTTTAATTTGACTTTTTACGCAGACGGGTTTATTGTTTTTTTTTAATTTACATTTTTATTATTAAACGAGTTTTGCTACTCTTCGAGTATCAGGAGTACATCAAAAGAAAGAATGTATCAATGGTAAATGATTACTCATTATCATATTGATTGCCTAAAGTAGCGCTTGAATTACTGGCAGTAGTACCTAAATGACCTACTTACGCTAATAAGTGACATGAGTACCTTTGTTTGAGCTCAACATGTCCGAAATGAGAGAATCTAATTAATATATATATGCGTAGTAATAAATTTAGTTCTATAATTGCATAATAGTTGTTTGCTAAAAGCTTCAATTAATTAATTAATGCTTGAAATCACAACATTTCAATCGAGTATGAATGTATAACTGCATCCAAATTGTCGAGGCATCTCAAGTAGACTGGTCTCTATAGTTTTCAAGGGCACAAATGGGAAATTGGCAGTGTGGGTAGACCAGTCGCACTCAGTTTATTCCGTTTTTAATTCAATTTGACGAAAAAACACTAGTTATTGTGATTATTGCGAAATTATGACGTTCACTGACGCCTCAAATGTCAGTCTAACGTTTGGTAGGTCTATAGCGAGATCTGAAGTCTTCATCATGCAGTATCGTGAAATATAATACACAAAAGAATTCGTCAAATTTATCTTCCAAACATTCAAGCGTATTCATTTTTAATACAATGTTTAAAATAATGTTGAAAAGAACTTGTCTGCCAGATAAGATTTTAACAGCCACAGATAAATTGAGGAGCTGGCGAACAAAACCGGACTTGTCCAAACTACGTCAAAATTTTTTTTTTATTTTTTCTGGCTCCTCAAGTTCACTTTTATTTGCCTCCGAAAAATATTATCCATCAAAAGCGGCACTAAACCTCTCAAAATAATTGTTAAAAACTACATTTTCAAACAGAATCGGACTTGTTCGTGGCTGGCTGAATGAAAATTACATTGAATTTTTTTTTTGCAATCAAAACCGGACAAATACCTAAGAAATTTGTCTTGAAATAAATGTTTCCTAACAAAGCCGTACATGTCGCACTAAAAACATGAATAAAAAAATGATCTGCTTTTTTCATAACGGTAAAATATAATAAGATTTTCATTCAAAAGCAGAGTTGTCCACCATTTTCAATCAAAACCGGACTTGTCCAAAACAAAAATAAATATATAAAGGGGATACTTAATGTTTTTATTGAACAAAAGCCAGATCTAGGCTTACATTTTGATAGAGCCTTCATATACTAAATCTTAAAATTCTACCTGATCTCTATTTGCTTATTTTCGATTTTGACCTCTCCTGTAAAAAAACAATTAAGGGACAAGTCCGGTTTTGTTCGACAGCTTCTCAATTACAAGCCGCTTTATTTGCCTGATACGGCTATCAGACACTTGTGAAACAACAATTTATAATTTATCTGCCACATATGTAGATACTGAATAGACTATCGGGCACTTTATCAACAGGCTGTAAAACAGACCGTAAATAATCGGTATTCCACCAAAAGCGGAAAATTTAAATTCCAAATAAAATATAGCTTTTTTTTATTTAATACCGAAATTTTGATTTAATCATAAAGTTCACAGAAAGTAGTAGGCTTGCTGACATAAACTCTTGACTTCAAAAAACTCCAGAAGAAAAAATCCAAAGCCAAGTCGCACGATCTAGGCGACCAATTCTGGTCACCAAAACAGGAGATTACAGGACCAAGGAATGTCTTGTCCAATGATTCCATTTTTTCGCGTGATGTGCTGCAAGTGGCACCTTTCTATTGGAACTATACATTTTCGAGATCCATACCATCCATTTGAGATACAAGAAACTGGGTTATCATGCCTCAGTACCGCTCACCATCGACTGTTTGTGCATTCCCGGCAGCCTTCTCAAAGAAAAGTGGTTTGGAATGCATTGTCTTCTCATGAAAAACATGTGGGTTTTCGTCACTTCACATGCGAAAATTTTGCTTGTTTACAAAGCCCTCAACATGTAAATGGGTCTCATCGCTGAAAATGATTTTGTTGGAAAACTCACCGTTCAATTATCCAATTGACGAACTCTCTTCGCTGTGCGTGGTCTGTGGGCTTGAATTGTTGTTGTTCAAACTTTCACCAATATTGAAATAATGTTGAACAATTAAAATGCGTTGTTGTTCGAATACCGATCCATTTTTTAAATAATGGCGGACTGTTTCCTCTTGAACTGTCATACTTAAATTTTCCGCTCTTGTTGAGACACCCTTTATATGAGTTTCGTTTCACATAAAAATAAATAAATAAATAATGTTGGTAGTACAATACCTTTTTTTACTTCAGATTATTTTGAGAAGGCCAAAATGGCAAGAACTGGATTCGCTTCATGAAACTTATGAAGTCGGGCACGTGCTGCATGTGCGAATCCTTCTGATACGATGTGAAATTTGTATACCTCAGACAAATATAGTATTTTCTTCAATTTTTTTAACCTCCACAAAGTAGGAACCCAATTTTTTAAAAATCAAATGCTTTTTGTCTCAACTTTGTTTAAAATTTGCCTCATAACTTTTATACTAGAAGGTTCAAATGCGAAATATGCCATATTTGCGAGTTCTTAGTATTTAGTGAGTGCTTTTTGGATCGAAGTATCAACATACATAAATTAAACCAGTATGACACTCCGTCATTATTAAAAAAATTGATCGGTATTCGATGCAAATCAAAAGTTCTCTAAACCCCAATTTTTAACATATAATAAACTAACACTTTCTGCTTTGAAAGGTGCTTTGCAAATAATTTTTAAAAATAAGAAACTAGAGCGGACTTATTTTATAATTCACACAATCGGTCGAATAATTTTAATTAAACTATAATACATAGTAGGAAATGTAATGATTACAATATCGAAGCCGTAATGTATTCTATCGATTAGTATCCATTACTTTTCGCACGACATATTAGACAATAGTAGATTTATATGGCCATGTCCTAGGAAGATAATTGCTTATCAATTACTTTAAGCATTACAAAGTAATGTAATATATGACTTAAGAATGAATAACCCAATATATTCATGAAATATAACGTTTCAAATTATGTAGTCTACACCTTAATAATGGGAGCATGAGAGAAATACATAAATTCATTCATAAAAACTTTAAATCTTAAAATCTCGAGTAGAGAATCGGAAGTTTTTCTTGACACGTTGTTTTCTGTATACCACTTTTCAAGCTTAGCAGTAAGAGATGGTTCGTGAATATGATTTTCGAATACATTATTAGATGTTTCGATATTTTTGTTACTCTGCTCTTGTACTCCTTTAAAAATCTGCCCCTTTCTCTTTTAACAAGTTCTAAATTGTTTACAGCTTATCATTTCCTTCAAATTCAACTGAAAGAAAATATAGGTACACAGTTTTTAGCAATTTAGTACAAAATGGATGCCCACGGTGATTTAAAGATATTCATGAAATTGAAAGACTATTAGGAGCCAGAAATTTAAAACACCCAAGGAAGCCGACATGAACATCGGAAAAAAGTTATCCGTTGGACAGCAGGTAGAGAACTCGAAAGAATTGGCTATGTTTGCAAACAAAAGACAAAGGAACCAAAAAGCAGCCCTTAAAAATATATTAAGGCCACTCTGTAATCTGCTCTTCATCACAAAAATTGGACTATACATGACTGGAAAAAAAGTAATTTGATCACATCAAACGAAAATCAAGAGATTTTATTATGGCCGTTCATTTAATTGATTAGACCCAACAAACAGTGAAAAATGGTAGAGAATTTTTGACGATCTGTACCTGTTTCAGCCGTTGCAATTTGGGTCCGCTGGTAAAAATTAAAAGTACAACGCTTAAGGAACAATATCTTACAATTTTGCAGGAAAATTTTCCGAATCTTATTGAAATTTATGGATATCTTGAAAACGGAATTAATTTCCATCAAGAAGGGTACCCAAAAGAATTGGCTAAAAAAGTAGGAATTTAATATTATGGCTAATACAGCACAAAGTTCGAATCGGAACCATAAAAAATTTATGGGCTGTTCGAAAAAAACGACCAGGAAGTATTGATGAACTGATTACGTGAGGGGTTTAAGTAAGTTATAATAAACAAATATATATATTTTATTTCAAATCAGTACCGGTGAAAATGGGGATAAATGATATCTTGAATTATTATTTGTTAATTTTTATGTTAATTTTGTAAAAAAAATGTTAAAAGAAAAGCGAAGTGCGTAATTTTAGCATTTCACGCTAACCTCGAACACATTACTTTTTGGAATACCGTGTAGTGTAGGAAAAAATCTATACCCTTTCTTGCAAAATAACGTTCATTATTACTTTCATCAAATACTAAATTTCCTGTTGGGTAACTTTCACTTCCAGTTTATTTTGGTTAATACTATCAGAAGAAGAAAAATTTAAAGCACTCAAGAATTCAGGTGAATTAACATTCTCCTTAAGGGATTTCAAAATAAAAGCAATTTTGTAAGGAATTATCCAGAGAATTCTGGGCAGGAACTTTGAGAGTTTTGAAACATGATAAAGAATAATACAGTTACTTTAGGGAATGCCGTCAACTTCGATTCTAGTAAACCGCTTCGAAATGTTTACATTTCAGTACTAGCTAAATAAAAAAGATATATTTAAATAAGTTCAGTAAATGAATATGAACAAGAAGAATCTATCCAGGCCCGCCGATGGACGAGTTGGCTGAAGCGTAGCTCCGTAGATTTTCTCCTTTGTAGGCACGCAATCGATTCCAGCTAAGTGATTTCTTTTTTGGGGTTCAATCGTTGAGAAAATACTACTGACAAAAATAGTACCTGCGAAGCGCCTGGGATGTTGTACAATAAAATTTGTCAGAAGAAAAAATTCTCTATTAACTTGCAACATTTTGCAAGGTCAAGATATCCAGGGGTTGACTCGACATTGCACTACGTTTCAAGGTTACTATTAAAAGTATATATTCAAAGGTTTATTTGTTTGGAAAAAAAACGTAAAATTTCGATGCACTTCATTTCACTTCTTTTCACTATGCAGCCGCCCTATTTTCACAATTTTAAGACTTAGTTTAGTAATAAAAAATGCCTACGGGTTAGTTTTTAATATTTTCGGCTACAACTTAAGTGTTTTTTGGTTGTACAACTAAATGAATTTTACTTGTTCCTAATACGTCATATTTACTTCTGGGCCTTGATCTCGATCCCGCGTTGATCCTCGATTTCTCCTCGGTCTTCTGCTCCTCTCGTAAAAGATTTTTGTCCCCCTTGTTTACTTAGGGCCGTATGCATCAAGAAATATTAGATTTTCTTGGTCTTAACGATATTCATCAACCAATCTTAAAGATTAAACTTAAAGTTTAAGATAGCTTTCTGGTGATATTTGACTTTAAGTTCGAATTTTATATCTGTCAAACAAATGCATGAATGTAAAACATTTTAATCGAGTAGTTAAGATATTTTATTCGCGTGGAAGTTCTGTATTGCC
>QYTT01094662.1:6334-24743 GCA_006980735.1 Dasypogon diadema
TAAAAGCCGTCATGGAAACTAAGTTCTCTAAAGGCCAATTTACATTACTACAACATTGTAAGCAAACAGTGCGAGTGGGATAGATAAAGCTAACATGATAAAATACGAAAAAAGACAAAACATATGCCAACAAAATTTTACGAGCTAAAATGTCAATTTCCCCGCTGGAACAGAATTTTTCTTTCCCCTTCATTCTTTGTCCTTTTTTTACACATATCATCAATCAATAAAACCATCTCGTTCAGATTTTGAGTAAAAAAACATGTTGCTGCTATGTAAATTGGCCTTATGGCTTCTAGGAAATTTTGGAACGATGCAACCGGTGTCAATTCATTAATTCGTTTTTTGATTATGAGGCTGATATAATAGGCTGTTGGAATCGAGTGAACTAATGGCTAACCCGGTAAGTGTCCTTACTCGGCTGAGAGTCGCATGCACCTGAACTTTCGTAAAAATTTTAAACCCAAATCTGGGAGGGCCCAATATATGCTAGCACCTTCTAGCTTTTAAACTGCTAAATCCCAGCACACAACTAAAAAACATCCTCCTTTCGACTTTACCCTCACTCCAAACTCGACTCTGGTAGGCTCTATACCGATTCCTACGCCTGGATCTTTGCCTATGATGACGTTGGAATCGTCAGACTAAACGAACTTACCGTAAGCAGTGTTTCCCACACTTAAACTAATCGCTTCTAAAAGCAGGCCAGTTGGTATACAGCTGACGACACCCATAGCACTGTTTACTAGATAATTGTTTACGTTAATGTTGAGGCGTAACATCACCCGCGACTAGATACCAGTTTCGAGAGTCCTAAAGATTCCCCTGTATTATTTTGATTAGGAGGATTGTGATCATAACTCTTGGTTTATAAGGAAATATCCACGGCATTTATCCTGTAAAGTTTTGAGGATATTTCCAACCCTGCAGTCATTGTAGAGTGGTAAATATCGATTTGTCTCGTGGGTGGAACGCTGCGGCTAACCAAAATCTCCAGTTGATTTTTCGTCAATTACCCAATAAGATAGTGTTTTCTGCCTGCCTAATTATCTGCGGCAGTTGGTAAATCTGAATAAATGCCACGATCGTTGGCTCCAAACAAAATTACATTGATCCCACTAAAAAAACTTTTGTCCTGTTTCATCTACTATACGCGAAGGTGGACGTCTCGCGATATTAAACAAGGTACCACTAATATATCATCGGTTATGAACCAGTTTATTTTTGTATACTTTTGTCGGTGGCTTTAGCCTACTCTACAATGAGCGAACCATCAAACCATGAACTAACCGTGGTCAGGATTTAGTACTCTATCGATACATCGCGTAAACAAAATATGTCGATGTATGTGTTGAAACAACCTTTGACAGTTCGAAAGCAATTTCACTCGGGACGGTGTTTTAATTATATTTTCACACAAATATTTGACGGTTGTCCCTGACAACTGGCTAACACGATGAACCGGAAATGAACAAAGTTCATTTTTAGTAATAAATTTTCTTTGTTCGACCCTGTTTTGGTTTGTATTTAGAACATGGTTGGCTGACATGTTAACAACTACACTAACAAGAAATCGTGGTCAAACCCACACAAAGGCGCCTATTTCTTTCTTTACGCAAGAGCCAGCGAAAATTGGATTTTGGTGTGGCCGTGGCAAGTTGGGTGGTTGGTTGGTTCATTGTAGAGTAGGCATTTGAATCCTTTTACCAGATAATGAACGTAATGTTTCACTTATAGCCTTTTAAATGGGAAGCGCAAAGGTAGAGTGGAGCATTCCCCCATTGATTAGTATAGCGTCTATTTTAGTGTAGTCACTGGAAAGTTTTTCACTAGGTCCGGAGAACCCAGCCTTCTTTGACTAGTATTTTTAAACTAAAGGTTTTCCCTGTTCCAGCTCCATAGAATACAAAGACTAACAAAGGACAAGGACTCATTGCCCAGTTTAATAACTTTTGACATATATTTTGACTCATCTTCGACATTGCCCAACATGATTTGATAGTCATTATCAAAAACGGATTCAACAGGCAGATGGAGGGTGTGATTGTCCACTTCACGAGATTGCTGATCAATATTGACTTTTACCAAATTTTCGATCACAATGCAATTAAATGCTTACTGGATCTCCGTTTCCTAACAATTTTTCGGCATCAGAACCTTTGTATAGAGTATATCCGCTACACATCCGGGCTCTTTTGAGTCCTAAAATCCACCATATTTTTTTATTCATTTAATATAGCCATTGATACTCTTGGCATCAAGATTAACGATGCCTGATTTATTAAAATAGGTAAAACTGTTTAGGCTGTAGAATGGAACACACAAACATCCTAAAAACATTCTCTGCTTGCACATCGAACAATAAAATAGAAAGAAGCCGCTAAGTCTAGTTTTTTGCGAAGAAATTGTGTTTGGTGGTGGAGTAAGTAATTAAAAAAGAATTTTCTTATCCTTATTTTCTAAATTAAAGTTTATTATATTACGCCTTGCAACTTTGGATTACATTTAATGATAGCACTCAATTATCGTCCATTTCCTCTCACCGTGGCAAGAACATTAGCTCCCTGTTGAGCTACACCTATAGCTTGAATAGTAGCATCGCGAACATTTTGACCAACTCGTTCCTGGAGAAAAATTCGTTATCATTAACCTTTATTATTCCACTTTGTTAATGGACACTTACGATTCTTTTGCCTAGCTTCTTCAAAAAATTGGCTTCACCTTGACCCATCAGCACCACAATAATCAGAACTAGGAGGATTGAAAGCTTTGAGAAGTTCATCGTGTTAATTGGTTACCAGTTTATGCGATACTCGGTTGACTGATGAATTTTTGAACACCTGCTGGTCTTATATACTTCCTTTCCATTGTATGATAGAGAGATATATCGGGAATTTACCTGATGTCAGAAATGATTTTTGATCCCTTTTATTGAGAATGCAAACAACTTGGATAAGTGCGTTAAGACATCTCATTACACATTGTTCCTCAGTGGTTCACCTTTTCCCCAGATTTGAAGCAATTTCTGTTTACATTGCTTTCACTTTTACAGTGTTAGTTCTTACCGGATGTCTCCGTTATCAACTCGGGCTTTAATTACCTCAAATTAGCAAAATTACTCATAAAGTAATTTGTCTGTTACGCTAATAATTTTGCTTTATTGCCTGCTAAATTACTTCATGTACATGTTCGCTATAAATTGATATTTTGGGCAGAAGAGCAGTCGTTGTAGGAGAATTGTCTTCATAATTTATGGTAATTTCATTATTGGGTTAAGCACTCCATCGTCTCATATTTTATTAAGAGAAATTGCTAAAACCACATTCTTCATGATTTTAGATTTTATATTATCTATTAATGCTTTACAAACTTTCAGGAACTACATACATATGTGCTTTTAATAAGAATAACTATTTCTTTTACTATTATATGTAGGAATTTGATGTGAGTGAAAATTAATCACATTTATCATTATCATCACTGGCTATGGAGACTTCGTAGAATCTTAGTCGCCTGTCTCCATTTGTTTATTGTCGGCACGTGACCAAACCATCTTTCGTCAAACGGAACTTCGTGAAACTTCTTCAGCTTTTTCATATTCAAGTTTTTTGTTATAAAAAAGTATTGACAATATTCTCTTGCTAAAGTCATATATTTTATTGCTCATGATTTCTTTCTAAAATAACCCAAAAACTTTAAACCTGATTTATGTAACACTTGATTCCCATGAATCCAAATTATATCCAAATCCAAGAAGACTTGCTATCAGCAGGAAAAAGTGGAATGGGAGAATAATGACTAAAATTACAGTTAAATTTGTGTTTTGTTACTAAAAAGTAAGATTTAAAATTAAAATACATTTTGTCCTATAACTAAATTTGTACATAATTTGAGGTTGAACTAAGAGAGGAAAACTTTATACACATTATGTTTAGCTTTGTATGATACACACATATATATAACTGGAGAGCTTAACAAACGTAAATCTTCATCTCTACTAGCCTCACCCATATATCTGGGATACTTGCTCCTTTCATTGCAAAATCCATAAATGCATTTCTTGCAATAAACGCACTGCAACTAGTCTGGACTTCTGTGTGTATTGTAGTCAGACTTGCAAATTCCAGAAATACTATCATCCTGTAGTAAGACTACTACAGTTTCAATAGACTACTGAAGTTTCAACAGTCTACTACATGGAGTCATTCTTTTTCATCTCGTCCTTCGTCCTTGACTTGAAGTACCTGGTACTGATTGCTCTTTCAAGAACCTTAAAACACTAGCATTAAGGGACTCGCCTCTATTCTATGCATTTGATTGACCGAGCAGCATTTTCAAGATTGAATGAACTAGCGCACACTTTGTTGTCATGACCAAATGACAAATTCGGTTTTACACTTAGCATCTCTTTTCTTGATGCATTTTGTGTTGAACGGGAAACTTTAGTGTTTGTAGAGAGATTGTCAATTCTGAAATACCAGAAATATCCTTTATTTACATATGTGTTAGTGTGATGCAGCTCGTGAAATAGAAAAGTTTTTGAGCAACAAATGATGACAATATCCTTCCCTTCCCTGCGCTCTCTTACTTAAAACTCCAGTTTTGCCTGAGGAGTGGCAACAAAGTGTGTTCTGGCTGAATTTCCCTAAATTCGCTTTTCGCGTTTTCCTTTCCAGTTTTACCTAATTGTTTGTACAACTGTAATAATAACAGAGGAAAAATTTCTTTAAGATGTGTTCCGCTTCTTTTGATCTCTGTTCTCCATTTCTCTAAAATGCTTCGTCAATATAATATTTTGGCAGGGTGGAAGAAGGCAACATTAGGTCTGTTTATTGAGACACTGCCCCAAATTAACCGAGAGAACTTCGTTCAATCTCAGGAAAACTGTCAAAGCCGCCCAAGCTCGTCTGGACAACTTGGGCTGTCACTTCCACGAATGACACTTCTCCTGAGTTTGTCTTAAGTCTAGAGCTTGGGCAAGAAAAGTTGACCGAGACTGACCGAGACTAAATCTGGTAGCCGTCAATAAACACATTCCTGGGAAACTTCGGTCGATTTCGAAGCGTTATTGAACACAGAAAGTTGTCCGAGGTCTTCAGGAAAAATCCGGTTAGCTTCATTAAACAGACCTATTGAGTGCTTTCATTAAGTGTGTTGCATTCGGTGGAACTGTGGTGAAGTAAATATTGAATCACTTTCGCAGAAAAATGAGGCGCTAGATTGTCACCTATCACAATTTTCTGACCAGGGAGCCTATTCTCGAATTTCATTTGATTATTTACGTGTGAGGAATTTCACCATTTCCAAGTGATTTTCATTTTGTGTATTCTGGAAATCCGTATACGGAAATTTCCGTAGACTTTTCACTTGAAAATGTCCAAGCACTGCATAACCATTTGGAAATGATTTCCAAGTGTTTTGTTTCATTCAAACGTCAAACACTTAAATTCGAGAATAGGGTCCCTGGTCAATTCTTTACAAATGGAAAGAAAATTTTGAGAAACCACGATTCAAAACAATTACTATCAAACCATCCAAATTTAGTTGCTGCATATTCTGTTCCTGGCGATTCATTTGAGGTCCAATTTTCATAAACATTCTTTGCTCTATACACTAAAAAAGGTGGTAGTATTACAGCTGCAGAAATGCAAAACATTATATGGCTACTTTTGAATATTTTATAACTCTTTCGATCCGCTAAGTTCCGCGTGAAACAATCACTTTACTTAATCCGGGATCAGGTGTAATATTTGTTTCATTAAAAAGTTATCAAGTTTTTCTTTGATATTTTAAAAAATTATAAAATTTGCTTTTTGTTCACTTCATATCTTGATTTTGAAATATTTGCTGCCTTCCTTACATTTAAATTGCTCCTTTTCATAAATTTATCGACAAAGTCACTACCAGGCATTTTTTTTCAAAAACCTTCACTATTTTTCTACTTTTATCCAGAAAGTCCTTCATTATTTTCCGCATATCATCTTGTCTGCAAGTGTTTGCCTGCACTGTAAAAAATAATTGTGTATTTTTACATAGGTTGATACAATCTTGCCAACGTTTAATTGTCGTAAAATTACAGAGCTATGTACTTTTGAGAATATTTCGGGTAAAAATATTCCATATATAGGTGTAAACTGTGAAGATTTAGGGGATTAAGATTGTTTTACCCATCCTAAAACTTTATCTTGAATTGTTCGAAATTATCCTTATCTCTGAAGTTCGTTCTTTTTGACGTCTAAATTCTTTTTCTTTTATTTTATTTTATTATTTTAATTTATTTTCTTTTCCTCCTTAAAATCTTTATTTTAAATTAAAACTTTTATTTATTTTATTATTCTTTTTATTTTGATATTAACTTTTTATTATAAATATTTATTTCCGGCAAATTTTATTATTTTGGCATCACTAAATTACTTCTTACATCTCTACCGGAATAAAAGCAGATTAAGACTAAAAACTAATACAAATTTATTTGACATTAAAATATTTTACAATTTACAGGTGTCTATATGAGTTTAATGTAAAATTTTTCAAAGTGTCTGTGTCTAAAAAATAATGTGATGAATTTTATGAATTTTCGTGCGCAAAAGCAAAGTGTCCTGAATAAATACACTACAGACAAAATAAATTTAGACACCACAGATTACACTGCCTGTTAGAATTATTTGGTCACTCTAGATTTTCTTTTAAAAAGTTAAAAAATTGAAGAATTTATTTTCTTTTAATAAATAATCTTAGATCCCGTAAATGCAAGATGTCATATTTAAAAATTCTTAATAATTAAAAATCGAAATTAATACGTAGCGAAGAACCGCTACAAAACCGTCCTTTGAGTGTGTGGAATATTACAACTGGATTCTAAAAAAATACAGAACGTTGCAGTAAAGTAGCACATTAATTTTTTGTAAAATTACTCTTTCTGAACGTAAAACTTACTCTCTATACACAGAAGATGCAGGAGTATCTATTTTTTCTCCTCTCAGAAGTGAGCTTGTTGTTTTTTTCCAAGAATAGAAGATGTAAACTGTATGCCTGGCTTCTAAAGTTGAACCTTTGAATTTACAAATTTAACCACCCACAAGTTTTTTAAAAAATATTTTAACTGGAATAACTTGTGGATATAAATTAATTTGTTGGGGAAAAGTAATATATGTGGGGAAATCCACTCCACAAACGGGTAATTAACAGCCAGTTCCAGATAAATATCAATTCTGTCCAAAATTAACCACTTTTCACGTCACCAACGAAGGGGTTCACTAGCATGAGGAAAGTTTCTTAAAAATGCAAATGTCATTATACCATCTTTGCAATTGTAAACCAAAGGAAACAACCTGTGAAACCTGCTCAAGAGCAGGAGATAAAAAAAATCATTCCTCCATTTGGTTGTTTTCGGTTTCACTTTGCACAAAATCAAAGCCTTATTTCTTGGAATATTTCACTGTTGGTTGAGTAAAACCAAAAACAGAAACAGAAAAATTTCAATTTATGGTAAACAAAATCAGTGGATTTCATTCCGAAACGAAAAAAAGAATATTTCACTGCAATATAAACGAAACAAAACAATTATTCGATTTTTGTGGATAACGTGGACTGCCAAAATTTTTGCAGCTACAAATCATAGCAAAGGGTCATCGGAAAAAGAGTTCAATGCTCGGAATTAAATCCAGACCATGTTTTCTAGTTTCCAGGATTTTGGTAGTGCATATACGGTCTGGACGTCTGGTGCGTATGTATGTAGTTTGAAAACGTGGTACAGGAAGGTAATGGGGGTCAATATCTACAGTACGACTGAGATGTGGGAAGGGATAGAAATTATACCATCAAGTTTCGGTTAGATTCGAGCGGTAAGTCAGAAATATGATGTGGCATTACAAGCAACCTGTATGAATGGGGCATATATGTTATTCGGGTGATACTGGTCTCTTACTTACTTCACTTACTTATCCTCTCCCCATAATCACGTGAAAAACTTGTCCATCTAAAATTTATTCAAAAATGATTTTTTGCGTACATAATAGGTAGAATGTATGGTGGTCTACGTTGATTATGGTTGTCTGCCGTTTCTCTGATTCTAAATCCGAAGTTAATGCTTGTTAGACATCTTCTCCTTCGTTCATGTTTTTGGAAATCTTAGATCACATTATCATATTTTTTCTATTGCGAAAAATGCAATAAAATTGCTGCAGTTTTGAAGCCTGCAAAAAGTATTCCGAACTAGCTCATTGCAGCTTGTATTAGATTGAGTTCGAGGGAAAACTTTTGCACTTATTGATGACGAACCGATAACATGAAGTAGGGATATTCTGGAGCACCGATGTAAGAAGAAGTAGAATTTCGTCATCCCTTCTCAAACTCATCCCTTTTCAAACTCAAATTTCGTCATCCCTTCCGGCTAAGTTCAATATCATAGCAAATTGTGATACATGCAAGAAAAAAATTAACCATCTTTAGTAAAGTACTAATAACGGAGAAATACAAATAATATGAACGATTTCAGCATGGTATTAAGTGAATTTTATATTCTAAAAAGGACAAAATCCCACATAAAAATAATGAACGGTTGTCCAAAAATGTTGGAAAATATGTAATGATGATAATGATGATTGATAGACTGAAACTGTCTTAAAAGTTATGAAACAAAAAAATGTTAACTCCCCCAAACAATACTCTCAATCCAGTCTAGGTAAGGGTACACTCGAGTATAAACTGCTGGGATTCCTATGTTCCCACAAGTAATTCCAAATGACGTAACCCCTATTACGGTGTACATGCAATATTGGTAGTGATGAAATACTTGCAATGGGCCACCAGAGATTCCTTGACAGATGTCCTTAGAAGCTGTTCTAGAACCAGCACACATTTGTGTATCCGGTATGATACCAAATTTGAGTCTGTAACCTATTTCTGTAGCGTACGACGAATTGCATTCATCTTGACTAAATTTCTCTAGATAAACTTTCTGTAGATAATTTGATGATTCGCCAGCCCAAGGCGTGTGTCCCCAACCTGAATGAATAGCATTGCGTTCAGGACCCTCAAAAGTTGTGGGTAAACATGCCGGCCTTTTGTAAGGATCTAGTTGTACTTTGCGATTTAAGCGTAATAATGCAATGTCCTTGTATTTCGATTTGCGACTGTATTGTGGATGTGGAATTATTTCCGATATTTCATATTCTTCTGGCCTTGCATCATCGGTATCTAGAACAATGTTAAGATCGCCTAGACGTACATACTTAGGTTCACCACTGAAAACGAGAAAAAAATGAAAATTAATGTCTATAATTTAAGTAATTACGAGGTAATTTACAGTTTGGAATATAAACAATGTCCAGCAGTCCCATGCGAGTTCATTGGAAGAATTATAGAGTATAAGCGCCATATGTGGAAATTCTCGGGGTTTAGCAAACTCTCCGTCCACTACTAGAGGTGTAGTTTTGCGGCCGCACTTATCTACGGGAATTTTATCCGGATTGGATCCCACAGCAGGTGATGAAGAGTAAGAGTACTCATAAACTGCAGATTTATACTCATCACATTCTGTCAAGAGATTAATCATAATCAAGATCATTTTAATACCACTTTTTTATTGTATCTAATTACTCAGGAATGCATAAACTATTATTTAAATTATGTTATTACATTTTACTTTTTTATATTTTTTACTACATTCTATTCAGATGTTGTTTTTTCTCTTATCTCTTTAAGAAACTTACTTTTTTCACTTATTCTTGCATTGCTGTTTAACCCTTCTTCCGGGGCAGGTGTCGTTTGGCGAACTATTGGACAGCATACAGTTTTTATGTTGCCCTTAAATCCACATTGTGTATATTTCTTATTATGTTTGATATCATTAAGGACTGATGGGCATTCGTTAATAGCTTTACATATTCCTTCTGATTGAGTTCTTTCCACTATGCAGTCTGAAAAAAAAAATTGAATTTATGTTAGAGTTTTCAAAGTAATGCGTTTTGAGGGCAGAGCTCAATTAGCACATGGGCGTTGGAGATTATCCTCAATATCTCACCCATAGAAATTCAAGTCAAAAAGACTGCATCTTAATGGTTGTTGGGTGTATGCGGTCTTGCCCCTACCTCACGAGCCTATTATAGAGGTGTTACGGTCTGCAGCTCCTGCTTTTGACATAGGCAACGATGACCTACTCGAGGCTTTGATTCCCTCAGAGTTTGAGCTACAGATTTTACCAAGAGAGGATTGGGAATCCCATTCCATAAACCCTCTGTTAACACATTTAATCCTACATATGGATGGATTGAAAACAGAGGATGATGTTGGGGCTGGCTTCGTCTGTGAGGATCTGGGAGTACAATTGGCATTGTCCCTTGAGAAGTACACCACAGTCTTCCAGGCGGAGGTCAAGACTATTCTGGAGGCGGGCAGATGTCTTCGAAACCTGCACCCACAGGAACTGAAAATTGCAGTCTGCACCGACAGCCAGGCAGCTATTAAGGCCGTTATGAAATTCTTCGTTACCTACGGGGATGACCTCTAAATATTTACTTGGTCGTATCGCGGACTGAGAAAATGACCAATATCGTTAATTGTGGGATATAATACAGATTGCGAGAACAAGGAAATTATGGCGCCAACCAAACACCAGATCTATCGCAAAATTACCACAACTAAATAAGCAGCCTTTAGGGATGCTAATATCCATTCCCACGGGGCACAACTCCTTGAAAGCACAACAACACAAGATCAGCCGCTCTAATGATTCTGATTGTAGGCAATGCGGGGAACAGACAGAAACGGTAACGCTCTTCCTGCCCTTCATTACCCGTTATTTCTCGCAAAGAGACGCTGGGCTTCATCAAGTCGACATCTACTCCCACGTATGGATTTTGTTCCTTGCGTTTCGGTTGGATGAAGAATGGACCTAGTATTGGCTTACATTCAGCGGACTGTTTTCGGCGGTCCAGACAACTACTTGAAAACGAAAATCGCAACATCACCTCCGACGCAACCATTTCTAAAGTGTTACAATTGGGGATATTAACCAATTGCATTAGCATTTAAATAAACTGTAGACCTGATACATATGAACATAAAATATTAAAAAACAATAAATTGTTTATAAGTAGAAAAAACTGCACTAACCCAGCAGAATTCGAACCTGGGAATTCGTGAATTATAAACTGCGATATTATCTTTTACACCACCGACAAACAAAAGAAAAAAAACTCAAAAATATGACCGAAAACATTAAAAACAACATCTCAAAATTCGTTCACCTGATTGTTGTTGGCCTAGAGCAAGAATTCCCCAAATGACCAGTGTCAAGAGAATTAATTCACTTTTCACATTCATATTACTTATAGTGTACCACCGATCAGAACTATTAGCGATCGTATTGACTGGTATTTTTTTAACAATATGGACTGAATAAAATTACGAACCGAATTGAGGCAATCACTGGCACCTACTGGAAAGAGTATTTCAGCGTACTGACCAACTTTTTTAGTTTAGCACTCCTTGACAGAAATTTACTCTCACCAAAAAGAGGTGCATAATTTATAGACCTGTTTGGTTTCCGCTGTAATCTAGTCATCTCTACATTATAAATACATTCTTAGCTGGATAAATCATTTAAAGCATTTCTTATAAACTAAAGATTCAGACCGATCGGAAAAAAGAGTAAGGTTTTAGTGGACCAGTGCAGCGACAAGAAAATATTGGATTTATTTTCGCAGTTTCAGAGCAGGTGCAACAAAATTCGCAACAACTGTGAGCCTGTGACTAAACTTGTGTGAGCGATATCTGCCACTTTACTTGCAGAATGAACACGTTCTGATTTGTGCACATTAACAGTCAGTACCAACGAACATATATAACAAGAATACCGACTTCGAACATTGCAATGAAAAATTTTCATTGACCTTGAAAATTTGGCTATGTGTTTGACAATTTATCTAAGTAAGAAGGAAAAAGCAAGAAAATCTCGCAATTTGCCTATCTATTAAGAAATATGACGACACGAGTTCTACCTACATATATAATGAAAGATGAAAAGGGATAAAAGATCCGAACTAAAAGCAACGAACATTAATAAGTCAGTATTAATAAAAGATTGAGTTGCAAATATCATCAGAGCAACCATTTCACACCCTTCCATACAAAATCTGCACTGCACAAATAATTTTGAACATCACACCTTTCTTTTTGTAATTGAGGGCCAATTCTGCACCCTTTAATGCACGTTTAAATAAACTGAGTTTATAATTTACTTTACAACAGACACGTGTTTACGCTTCGGAAGTCTAAATTGTAATTGATCACGAATTCGTCCCGTATTTCACGAAGCTTGACGGTAAGTCTGCCAGATTTTATCAAATCAATTACATAATGTTAAGAGCACCGAATAATTCATATAATTTATAGTTTATCGTTTGACTATTTACATCGATTTTGCTTTGTTCTCTGCGCAAATATCTCTAGCGCTCTGTTTTGTTGCTTACATGGTTAAAAATTCTGGTATAAATTTAAAACTGCTTCGTATGAATACAAATCCATCTGAACTTTTCTTATACAGTGAGTGTTAAAATTATCCGTTGGAGAGATTTTCTTGAAGTTAAAACTTTTTTGTTAAAAGATTAAAACTAAAAACCCACGACGAGGCACACCGATTTTCTCCTCTGTGGATTCGCGGGTTCGATTCCTACAAAGGACATGTGATTCATGCATTTCTTCGGTCCACTCTACTCTTAACAAGGGATTTTTAAACCTCAGGATATCTTCACGAAGTATAAAATTCATTTATACCAACGAATATAAAATTTTACATTATGCTGCGAAGGTGTACTTGCATTACGGTTTATGCAGCATTTTTAGGTGACTGGAAGAGAAATGAATGAAAGAAATACGAAGAAAATCATTACTACTTATCTCTGAGAGCGGCAAGATCACGGCTTAACGAATCTCAATCATAATTTAAATCTTCAGCAAAACTTTAAATTAGGGTGGAAATAAGAGACTTAACTGCGAGTTAATGGACTGGATACGATCCTCAAAATTGGTAATCATCACGCATCAGCTGTATTTCCGAAGCATTAACAAGAAGCAGTAATGAATTAGTTCCCAAAGAAGGTATACACAACGAGGTCTCAAAATTGAGTCTAGCCTTCTTCTTCTGACCTGTTAATAATATAAGGATCAGCTACTTTGTTACACCGGCAAAACAAAAAGTACTAAAATGTAATAAATAATAGGATATATTGTTTTCTACATCTATTTTCTACATAGGGGGATCTTATCGGAAGACTTTAATTTGTTTTGCTATGTTAGCCTGGGCAGATTCACCTGTTTAAGAGGGAGGAATGTTGGTTATCATTCGCTTGTTGGAAGGTCAGTTGCCAGGAAGGTTAATTTATCCTTAGCCATGGAATGTGTAGAAAATCTACATGCGTGTACCTCAGAAAATGAGGCACAACAAATGTTCTCGCATGAGACAGTGGCAAACGCATTTTCTTATTTTGAACTAAACGTTATCCAAATTCAAGTATTATCACATTGTAGAGTTGTTTAGATATACTCCGCGTCTAGTAAAAGTTGTCCAGATATATTACTGATAACATGGACTAAAAGTTAAAAGATAAAAGAATTAACTCCGTGATACTAAACTCAGCCTTCTTAAAATTGAAAGAGTAAACAGTTTGTTTTTTAGGATTACTACTTTCTTATAATGGGAACTGGAGATGAGGGTGTTATGATTATAATCTGTTTTGTTTGATGAAATAAAGTAGCATACTGAAAATGTCAAATATTTTCAGAGTGTGGCTTATCTCAAGAACGTCTTAAGGTAGAGATTTGAAATTTGGTACACAGATACTTTATTAAAAATGAAAGATTAAATTCATAAATGGGCCAAATTCGACAACTCCTGCATAGGGTTGCCATATGAAAGTTTTATTTCTTAAAGCCGGAAATGTAAAATTTTTCAAAAGGTTTTGCGATTATCATGAAAATATGCATATATAGGATTTCGAGATCACTGATTGCTAATCCTAAGTCGGATTTCTTAAATTCAAAATGGCCGATCTAATAAGATTTTTCAACAAGATTTTCTAAAGATCAATGGAATGTTGCCAAAATATGGGTTTTTGGGGCTGATGACTACGAATTTAACGTGAACGCTTAAGAATTCAACATGGCGCATGTAATATAGTGGGCGTTAATGTTAACTTTTTCAAGAATTTCTCGATCATCACGAAATCCACCATATGGGTTTTTGGAGGTAGCTGATTTCGCATCTGGAGTCAAATTTTGGAGATTCAAAATGGCAGGTCCAATATGGCGGACAGGGTTTACTACAGGTCAACAGAATATACACGCAAATTAAAGCTAAAGGGTCGACGCACCAGGTTGCGGAGAGTAGGACTGCCCGCAGATTTTAAGGTCAGCTGCGAATATGTCAGAATAAGTAGCCAGGGACAATTAACTACAAATACTTTATTTAGTTTTCGTCCCTACGTCTAGAGTATAACATAATTGGTCTAAACAAATTTTAGCTTCTTATTTTTTGTCGTATAGACGTCAAATATAAAGCTGCGATCAGTAATTTAACACTTATCTATATATTAATTATACAAAGAAAGCTCTCGGTTCCGTATTTCAGCCACTTTTTTTATATGGAGTTTCATCGAGCTTTTCTTGAAATTTTATAATGGCAACACTGATCCGCATCAGTTCGGAGTTGTGTTCATTACTTTGGGGTTGCGTTCCTGGGTAACTTTTGTGTTAAGTTCGGTGTTTGCCACCGATAAGTATTCAATACATGGATTCATTGGAACTTTTTTAATTTCATTAGTCTGCATGGTAAGGTATTTTGCAAGTGTCTTTTTATTGCTTCCTTGCATGGGAGGATTAGGCCTACAGGGGACACCTCTGAAAAAACGAGCTTTGAAATTTAAGGTGAAAATTGAGGGAACATATAAAAACGTTATGTCACTCATCTTCAATTTGTGCAATTGCACAGTGGTCTCCTAGTGTTAATGAATTCTTCCAAATTCACAGATAAGATTTGTGGGTTTTTTGGGACAAGCATTAATCTTTTTCCGTGAATTTTGGTTAATGTAAATTGTATTACGGAACCTTTATTAAATTGGGCACTTTTTAAGATTAAAATATCTCGTAAATGTGAGCTTGAGCTGTTTTCAGATGAAGGCTAAAACTTTATTGAATATTTTCTGCCAGGTGAATAAACTTTTCAAGTATAATGTTATTGATGAAGGTAAGAAATCATCCCTTTTAATAACTCTAATAACTCCAGAAGCCTATAAAACGATTAAATCTTTTTTATTGTCACAGTCACCCTCATCAAATTTATATAAAACGCTAGTCGACACTTTGGTAAAAATCTATCGACAGGAAAAATTAATCATTACTGAACGTTTTAACTTTAGTCGGCATAATCAGAAGGCAAATGAAACAATTAGCGATTGGTAGTAACTTTGATAGCTTTTTAGAGCAAAACTTAAGATTTACGGCAGTACTGAAACGGGCCAAGTGAGAGAAAAAATTGTTTGAAGGGGAATGAAGCATTATGTAGCGGAAATCTATTTCAAATCGTACGACAAATATTAAATCACCTCTCACTTGACCACGATAAGGGAGATACAAATTCAGTGCAGTCCTAGCAAGGACAAAGTATTGTTACAAAATTCGAAATGGTAAAAATCTGTCAAATTGGGGAAATCCAATTAATAGCCAGAATTTGTAATGGGGTGGCATGTTCAATTGCAATGTGTAGCATTTGATACCATCTGTGCTATTTCTAAAATAAAAGGGCACTTTATTAAATTATGTAGGCGCATTAGTAATGTCAATGTCAGTCAATGATACTCCTCTGCAGTTGTCGGAAGAAATTTATAATTTTTTTTACAACAAATAGCACTACATTGTGCGTAATCTGTGATAGATACCACCTAAATTAGTAAGGCAAAATAAACAAATAGCCACACCAGAGTTTAGTTCATGATGAGTAATTCATAAAAATAAAAAAGAGACTGGGTCCTTTTTTCACATTTAAATGAACAACAGATAATTTGCAATGTGAGGAAGACAAAAGCAATTTACTTGGTTCATTAGAAATAGTGATTGAAAATTAAGGCTGCTGCTGAGAGTAATTTTCATTACCTTGCAGAAATAGTATGTCCTCGACGATATCAGAAGGCAATTTGCTCCGGAGTGGAGACAAAATAAATTTAGCTGATCAAACAGCCCATCTACCCTAACCTGCTGGTTCATGCAGTTTAGGTGCGTTTATTCGCTTGTTGATCTGAGTCCTCTGCTGTTTTAGTATCCTTCAGGCACAGTTATCATGCGTCATCCCTTAGAATTAGTTTCAAGTAATATCCACAGTTTCTGTGTCCATCAGTCAAATAAAACAACCATCTCAGTGTTTATAATTCTAGACTTAGAACTTTTCTTCTGACCGGTTGGCTCGTCAGCCTAACGCTTTTATTAGACTGTCGGCAAATTGTAAAGTTTTGCTGCCGATTTTAATATTTTGCTAATGTGTCGGTTTTCTTGTTCGATCCCCATCTAACAAAGTGTTAGCTTATTTTCTGAGTTTTTGTACATCCGATCTACGTGTCTAACCACTGCTTAATTCTTTACTATCATGAGAATTCTACTTCTTCACACCTGACCCCCTCCTCTTAAGAAGTTCTACTCACGAGTCAGATCCAACATTTCTGCCCAGCAAACCGAAGTGAATATCCCCAGTCTAACATATCCGAAGAGACGTCTGCAGAGAAGATTCCTGCACCTGCCTTGCCATCCCTAATGGAAGCGTCCGTGAATACATATAAAAATATTCCTCGGTTTTTTCTGTGGGGATGATAAGTCTTGTGAAGGTTTTCATCTAATTCCGTCCTTGATTATCGTGCTTTCACTGATCTCATTCAGGTTTTCCTGACGAGTACCATGTACTACCCCGCTGCATTCTGAGTGCTGCTTCCATTGCCATCGTTGATACAAACCGATGTCAGTCCAAGGACAGTTTCTAGCGCAGCTATGCATATGGTGCGAAAAGCGTCCATAAACCCAATACATACCATCCTTTTTAACATACCCAGGTGCTGCTGGACGGTTACCTCGTATCTAGTCCGACTACTGGAGCAAATATCTGAATAGGCTTACTACCATTGTATATATCCAGTATGCAGACTTTGGCGAGATACCCCACTTTAGGACACACACTCTCCTACATCGATGCAGCGCCACTTTTCTGATCTTTTCTTGAACATGATGCTTCCACTTAGGTCACTTAGGTACTTGGCCTTCCTAGAAACATAAATTTCAGATCCAAAGAGCGTAAATGGTTCAAATCTCATATCTTTCATCTTCTTAATGAAGATGATAGTGAAATTTCTGTTCTGCTTGTCTTGAAATGACCTAATTCGCACCCTTTCGAGTCTCGAGAGTATGGAATCAACTACGACATTCCACTTAAAAGAAGATAACACCTTCTTCGGTGGGCATTCCTTTTTGATTTTCCCAATTGCCTTATTTTTCAATCTGTTATTCGCCCATCTCATCATCACTGGGCTAACCTCCTGTCTCTGCAAGGAACTTTTTAGTTTCTTATTGTCGATTTTGTCGAAAGTACTTTCGACGTCTGTCAAAGTGGCCAGTGTACGGTCCCACACAGATTCCGTAGATTTATAAATTTGATAAGTATGCTGGTTTACATTTAGCGGGTACTCGTTCGGCGTGGTGCTCTCCAACGAGTCCATTAGCACCCTTTCCACTATTTTCAGTAGTTGGGATGTTAGATGTCGGCCTCGGTGCCTCGGTGTAATCTCTTTTTCATAGTTTCGGTACAAGGATCACCTTCGTTTCTCTCCATTTTACAGTCGTGTACTTTGTTACAAGTTTGATAGAAATTTCTCTACTCTTCCTTGTACACTGAGAGAAATTTCCATTACCTACCGTATTTGTTATACTATTATGGCAACACATTTATGACTAGTGTTCAGAAGAAAAATAACAGACATAGCTAAATCTATAGCCAAATGTGCCATAACTATGATAAAATAACCATATTGCACTTAATGCCATGTATTTTTTACGTCTTCATGTGCTGCATAGCTACTGGAGTCATAAATTCGTATGAAATATAAGAAGCCATGTATGTATATTTTCAGGAAATATTTGATATAGCCGTTGCTACAATATGTGTAGTATATGTGGCTATATTTCGTTATATATGGCTTAGTAGAGTGGACAGTCGCAGTTGGTTGTTGTCTCTATCCGGTAGCATATGTGCGATGCAAAATTATTTTTTTATATGGAAAAATTACCGAGTAAAGCAGTCACGAAATTACTTAACGCCATTTTAAAAGTTATTGTGAGCTTGAAAGAAAAGTGTGTGGTACAACAAAGAAGTTTT
>QYTT01094663.1:17914-28494 GCA_006980735.1 Dasypogon diadema
GCGGGACGGTGGAATATTTTCAAATCTTTGAGAGTGATTACGGCCAAAATAGTCGTTAAAAGCCCGTCTTTCTGTCGTGTTACTTTTGTCTCAAACATTTTGATTCTCTGCTCTTCCAGCACAGTTTTTACCGATTATGCACGGTAGCATGGCACGCCATCGTGCATAAATTTGTATGAGCCTTAAGGATCGTCCAAAGAATAATAATATTGGAACTAATTTGTTTTCTAAGATTTCCCTCTATTGATGCTGATTCATTGATCCTCTCACGAAGAAGGCGGTCCTTGTCTTTTGCCGGATATGCACGACCATATCATGTGTACAGATGGATGCTTTACCGTTCTCGGAAAACGATCTGGATGAAATTGTCCGTGTGATCTTCTCCTGACAAGTATACCATTCTCCGAAACTAATTCAAGGCGCCACTCGTTGCCAAAAATGACCTATAGCGAAACGAAAGAAAAAAATAACTGAAAAACAAAAATGGTTACTTTCTCCCAGTCTTGTATGGTGAGGTGTTTATGATTTCTTGCCCACCCTAGTTTTGCTTTTCTCAGTTTTGGAGTTAGTTTCGGATTCCTTGCTGGCCGCCTATATTTCATATTGGTTTCAAGGTTGGATGCCTTGCTCAATCAAATCTGCTTGCTCTACCCTTACGGGTGCAAAACGTTATCTGCACCCTGTTCGTTCTAGGCACGAGGAGAAAAGAAAAAACTAAAACTAAAAAACAATACATTAAACATTAAAGATATTAGAAAGAATAATATAAATATAAAGCTACAATTCAAATTAGTAAAGCAGATGTTGGCTTTAAATGCAACTCTATTCATATTCACTTATGATCAAAAATAACACCAAGATCTGATATTACACTAAGTGAATCGATAATTGTTTCATCAGTCACGTAAGAAAACAAAAAAAGGCTGACGTAAGCTGTAGAAAGCGAATCTTTTATATTTTTGCAGGGATTTAAATCCAAATGATTCTTTCTACACCACAAGACAGACGCATCTATTTCATTTTGCAATAAAATACAATCCGAAAAATCAGAAACTGATGCAAAAATCTCTATCAGCAAATAACAAAAATGATGCGAATGAAAATACTTTGGATACATCATTTATAAAAATAATAAATAAACGGTGACCAAGATGGGTTCCCTGAGGAACGCTCAAACTAACATTAATAAGCCTAGATGTAAAAGAATTGATCAAAACACATTGCTTACGATCGTTTAAATAAGATCCAACCCATCTAAGAAGTGACGAATGAGTACTAAACGCTAAAAGCTTCAATCAACTGTTAAACCGAGATTAGTAGTGGCCGATTTACCAGAAAAAAAGCCATGTTACTCATCAGTATTATTATTAATAGAGTATAATTTATCTTTAACAAGACTTTCAAAGCATTTAGATATAGGAAGTAATTTTGCAATACTCCTAAATTTCTGAAGAAGCTTAATAAATGAAGATTTCTTCTCATCGAGAAATATACAAAGGTATAGAATAAGAAGAAGAGGAAGGAGGCTTCAGATTGATGAATGTCCAAAAACTCTTAGCATCTGTCTTTACATTACTCTCAACAGTAGCAATATAATTATTGTATTGTATATGTTAACTGATCCTTCATGAAATTATGAAAGTTTGGTGGATATTATTGATGATTTTGTTGCAACTGTTACCCCTACAAATAATTGCAGTTATTACATGAAATTGTCTGGGAGGGAGAAGGCAATCTTAACGATTTTTGAGATAACGGGACGAAGTTTTTCGGTAGTTTTTTACGATCAAGGCCGCATAGCTTATACTAAACATTACACGTGTACGAGTCTAGTGCCATATTGTAGAGAACACTAGTGGATTTTAAGTGAGTGCTTAGCCATCCCTACTCTTCTTTGCTTAAGATCTACGAGTTTTCAAATTCAAAATTTTGGAATTTTTCCCCCCTTTTTTTATAAAAATGCAAATTTCTCGAAAAAAGCTATAATTAACTTGCCCCTTTTCTTGTATAATTTGGAATCATCATAGGTTTTCCTTTAATTTGATATGCCACATGTATCCACCTATCTCTTTTCGTTTTCGAGATAACCCGTCGCGTTTAACAATAATAAAGAAAATTCCCGGAACAATAAAAAAGGAATAGACCCTTACTTTCAATACTTGAAAATGTATCATTAACTTGAAAAAATAAAATATTTCACTAAAACAATGCAACCGGGAATGTTACACAGTAAAAATTTCATGTTAAAAATTATAAATTAAAATCTCCCAATCTCCTTCCCTGCTTGAAAAAGTTGTAGTCCTTTGTTTCAATAATCTCGTTATATTGCGACAAAAGATTACCATCTGAAAGACCTGTTTGATTGGATAAGTTATCGGAATGATTACAGACAATTCGATTTAATGAAGAAAATAATATTTTTGATTAAACTTCGACTAGAAAGTGAACAAATATTCATTTTGCTTTCTTTTACACGATGTCGGACGTGTCTTGCGTTTTGCTCAAATTTTCTTTTTGTCCATGGATGACTGCATAGCTACGAATACTGTGCTCATTGCAAAATTATTAGACCATATGCATAAAATGTATGTAAATGCTTTTCCTAAGTTTTAAAGTAAATATTTAAAGAAATACTTACAAATGCTTGCGAAGAGAAACTTTATTGTTTGATGTCAATAAGTGATCTACTTGAAAATGAGTGTATTTTAATTTTTGTAATTCAATAGAAGTATTAAATAGCTAATACAAATTATTCCTTCTGGCTTTATCATTGTTTGGTTTATTTGAGATGGAATTTAGCAAGAAAAAATATGCGCGATGTAGAGTTAAAAATGTAAATTGTGAAATTATGCAGATTATAGAAAATTAAGATATTCAGGTGTTACGGCAGATACTGACAATAGTTTTTACTTATTATCCCAGTTTTAATAAATTAATTAGCTTGGGTTAATTTTCTTGGCGTACTTGTCTTGGCTAGGAATATTTTTAGAGTAATAAAACAAATATTTTTACCTTAGTTGAAGACTTTATTAATTTCTTTGCCAATATTTATACTTTTATTAAAATATCTAAATGAAGTTGTCACGCTTCATCATTTCCCAGCATTTGGGGCACTAAAGAAAATAGAAGAAAGGTGAAATTTCATGCACTACATAATGTACCATATCTTATGAAGAGAAAATCTGTTTAGTTTCTCTTGTGATATTCCAAATTACCAGTTTTTTGTATGCAACTCATCACCTTCTTAAGTCTCAGTCTCAAGTAAAATATCAACATCTAGACGTCTGCAGTGTGCGCACAACTCCCGCCACTTATCTTGTAGGTTTCTTCTTACGACGAGGTTAACTGAAAACTTTTACTTTAGTTGACGATTGCCTTTGGTACGTTTCTTGGTGCTTTTTGCGTGTAGTTAAAACGCTGATATAATTGTCATTTAATAATGGCTTTACACAAAGTCGAAGTAAAAAGTTTTAATCCAACATTTTTTAGTATTTATGAATGTGCTGAACAAATGTAACGATAGTTTGATATTGGGTGCAATTGTTTTTAACGTAGAAACCGATTAAATAAATATGTTGTTTATTGATTTTTCATTGAGTGTTAAGAGACAATTACAATTGGCTATTTCTTGTGGTAACAACAAGTGATACTAAATTGCCAGGAGGAAAATGGATATTAAGCCTCTATTTGTAACTATTGATTTCAACCGATATGAATTAAAGAAGATACCAATGTCTGAATCACATGCTCATCAGTTATCATCATCTTCGCAAGTGTTCCAGTCAACAAAAAGTGGTTATCATCCAGCTTTAGGCAGTCCACCACCTGTTTTAATACCCACACAATCTAATAATACAATTAGCCGCTTTACTTCGAACACGAGTAATTGGGCCGGAGTTCCTTTAATATCAACAGCATCGAGAAGGTCTAGTCATATCTACAACAACGGAATAAAACATCGACTGTTATTTCCAACCTCGATGGAATATGATAGGATCCCTATATCTCAGCTTGCCATACATGCTCGCGGTGCACCTCTAATTTTAACGAGAGGATGTAATAATCGAAATCAAAAATCTCAAGTAACTCATAAAGAAGTTGATACATCATCTAATATCAAACACGTTAAAAACAAAGGTGACTTGAAGACTTTATGCCCTCGGAAAGGCTATAACGTAGAAAGTAGAAATTCTTCTATTCATTCGACATCTGCTGCAGGAAACGGAGATTTGGCTAACAGCCGAACATCAGAAGTTTCTTTACCGCGTATTATAAAACCCAGGAAAAGAAAGAAAAAGGACAGGAAACTAAGTTTATGTTTGCCGAATTCTGATGTTTTTGTGATGTCTTCGCAATTAGTAGATTCACCTCATTTAAATTCTGTTGTAGGCGACAAACAAACATCATCTACTTGTAGCACTTCTTCAATTTTACCAGGAGCCTTAAACTGCAACAATTCCCCCAGAACACAGACGGGAGAAGTAGTGCCAGAGTTTACGAAGCATTTAGAAAAAACGCTTTCAAATAATTTTTCTGGGTATGCTGAAGATAATCTGAATGAAATTATTTGTTATTGTCGCCTTTGTAATCCCGCTTGTCACATTTGGGCATTTTCAGTACGTAAATCGGGAACAGATAGGTCTACTGAAATCGAAGATCTTAAAAGAGGTGAAGATGTTGGAATTATTGGATCTGCCAGAGTTCATAATCCTAAAGCTGAAAGACGGAGTTCTTTTCCTCTTGGTACTGAGCAAAATCATCTGCAAAACAGTGGTTATAGTTTCTATTCACAAAATTCTGAACATAAAATTTGTACCGGTAACTTGAATAAAGTTGGCGATTTTTCTAGTCCGTCACGATCTTTAGAGCTAAACAATAATGTTGAAAGCTTTACTGGAATTCCTGCTTCTGAATCTCTTCTCACAGAAAGTATAAAAGAAATTTCAAAGAAATTCATGCAAAATCTGGATCTACGAAATGACAATTTTGTATCAGATAAATCAAATATTTTTTCTGATAGTAAGAAGTAAGTGATTTAGGAAGTGATGCTAAAAATTTAATAATTAGGTCATGTCATTCCATAGTGAGAGCCACCAAAATGTGATATCGACGGCTACTATTCACTTGTGATTTAACTAATTCATTTGCTTTCTTATGAGGTAAAGATCTGATGTGCGCTTTGAGAGATCTATATTTGAGAATCTCGGTTTCAGTTAGTGGGCTTCAGATTAAAATTTACTTTCACTTTCTTTGGTGTTGTTTATGGTAGCCGATTCTTCGAAGGCAGTAATTTTACATGGTGAAAGTTGTGTTTTTATTTTTAGAAAGGAAAAAAATCGTATGTTGGATTATTTTTACACAAATGTTATGATAGTTTTTCCTTTCTCCTTGATTTTTGTAAATTACATATAGTTAGTAACTTTGTAGTTTTTAATTCGAATCTAAGTTCTGTATCAGCTAATTATTTAGAATAATTTTTAGAGCATTGTGAATAATTTCGTACTCGCATATATTTGTGAAGTTAACCATTTGCGACATATATTGATAAATCAACCCATTTTCATCTGTTTACATTTTTGCTGAGTACTATACATAATTGCAATGTTATACCTTAGATATATACTGCAATTTGTAGAAAGCAATTTCGGAAGTATCTCAGTATCTAGAAATTTTATATGAAACTAAAGTGGATTTAATGTCAAAGAACAAGTTTTCACACGAATTTTACTTTGATTTCATACAGAAACTCCAGCCAACGTAACATTTTTGAAATTGATTTCCACGAAATTATGAAAGAAATTTCGTTGTTGTGTGTTTTAAGATTATTTTATATAGCAACAACGTGCGTTTTCGCACTATTTCCTTGCAATGTTTTAATAAAATAAGGTATTCAAATTTAAAAGTGCGTTTGTTGGCCGTATTACGAACACCTTAAGGACCCTCATAATCAAATGGAAACAGTTTTACATGATATACGTGTTAGAATTTGTTATTTTTGAAATAAAAAATATATTAATAGTGTTAATTTCATACATTCGTTGAGATTTAAATTATATTGAATTTATATTTAGAATTTAATGATTGTGTGTGCAGTTATTATTTTCCTCGGTTATCTAAAATTTTAAAATATTTATGGAAATCTGTTTTATTGCAATGCCTATAGTTTTTTCTCGGTATAAAGATACCTTTCCGTTTCATTATACAAAGTACTGCTTTTTATTATAGAGTGATCTTAAAAAACTCTCTAGTTGGCACTCGAATAACAATATTCAGCTAATGTACGTAAATTCAAAGTAATGTCATTTTACCATAATTTCAATCGGATTTCTTTGGATTATATGATTGGCAACAATCCAGGCAGTGGACTCAATGAAGTTACTGGTCTAGGAGCTATTTTTGATTAAAAAAAAACGACCTTTTATATCCCATATGGAACTTGCAACTTCAAAGTCTTGTAAGAGTTTAGGCTTCCTCAATAGTAACTGAGATGTTCATATCTTACTCTTTCTTAATCAGATTTTTACTAGAATTCGCATTACATTATGAGAGGATAGAATCTGTGCAAAGTCATTTACGAGATTTTCTCTGAATAAGGCACCAACTTGACTTGAAAACTATATTTATTAAAGATATAATTTCCCATAGGATTAAATCGCCAGGATTATTGTCATTGACTTTTTATATACACCTGAAAGGCCTATTCATTCTCGAAATTTACTATATGCTCCACAGCACAGAACTAATTATGATTAGAATAAGGCATTGTCTAAAAATGTATTCTAGAGAAGTTTTTAAGATTACTATTTCTGAAAAATATCATTTTCAGCTTTAAGAGGCTTTAAAATTAGTTAGTACTACGTTAGATTTTCAAGTCTGTAAGATTATTGTAGTCGGTAGATGAATAAATAAATGAATTAACACGTTCCCTGCCGGACTTTAATCACTGAGAGTAACTCTCTCATATACGTTCAAGTTACTTGTGATGTTCTCATGTAAGAGAAACGTGTACCGAAAGCGGTACACCTGACAGGGAACATGTTAATATTCGAATGGCTCTGGAGGGCCACGGAATGTCAACCACATGTTCTAAAAATCGACCCTTAAAAAATAACTCTCTAGAGGCTACTGTTTCCCGTTCGGTTAGAGGAGGCAAAAACGACATTCAAAATCAAGCTATTATCGATGAATTGTCAGAACTATTCTAACAGTAAACCTACCAGGCCTGGTCATTTTGACCGGTGACCTCTCTTCAATTGCATTATTCAGCGTAATATTTCTATCTCAGTTGTAAGCATCTCGGTGGGTTTAGTGTTAAGACTGAAATAACACTAAAATTTCTTTTTATTGAGCAGTGGTTATGTCGCAAATGGTTATTATTACATATATATACATTATAGTTTTTTTTTTAAATACGTATTGTGTATAAGAAATATGCAGAATTCAATTTCTATATGTTTTTTGTTTGAATATTTTTTTTAGTATTACGTTAGAATTTTTAAAATGATTTTAGTTAGTGTTAAAAACGAAAAGTTTATTTTGTAAATAAAGATTTGACTTTTTAAGAATTATAAGCTAGAAATAAATTAATGATTAATGAATTAAATAAAATTCTCATTAAAGATATTTTTATTTCACTCCAACATTTTTAGGTTTGTTAGGAGCAAATGTATTAAAATATTTACTTGACTATAAATATTTGTTTTTTCTTTAAGAAATTAACTAAATTGAATTAAATAAATAATTACATAAGCTAGGAGAATATATAGATATTACATTTCAATTTATTTCCATATCTTAAAAGAATAATTAAATAAATATGGATTATTTTCATGAAATATGTTTTTATTCACGTTGATTTTTTACCATTGCATAGAAGAATTGCAAAAAATAAATGTAATGGCAAAATTCAAAAATCCATTTAAGATGGAAAATGACGTGGGTGTAAACGAATTACACATTCACCAGCCTAATATTTACTACGTGACGAATTTTTCGCACATATGCATCATGTCCATAGTGATAAAAGAGCGTCTGTGCTCCAGAAAACCGGTTTTAGAAGTAATCACCTCGTTGCCAATGGGCTTGAAAGCCTTCTTTTAGATCAGTGATGGGCAAAACTGTGCCCGCGGACACAAAAGTTTAAAGCTCTACGATACACGTGTAATTGGTGCATATTCACATAGTGTAGACTCCCAGCGGGAAATGGAAGTGTACTACCATCAGGCAAGCGGAATGCATCTCATGGAAGATGAGAATCCATTCCCTTTCGTAAGACGATTCATTTCTTTTTCACTATCGCATGTCTGCTTGAGGAAGCAGTGTGAGCTTTATGGTGTGCTTCCTCCTACAGGACCTGGAAGTGGTGAATCACGGATCTCCGGAGATGTTGATGGAAGGGTTGATTGAGCTTTTTGCTTTATCGCAGTTTCGTACTTATACCCTATAAGGTATATTAGTTTTGAATCAACAGTTGTAACGCATAGAACCATTAATGAATGTCAAAACAAATCTATTTAAGCACGTCTGTAAAATAATTACCACTTAAGTTACCACTTTATTAAAGGGCACCTTCACTTCACAAAAGCTTGGGAGAAATGAACACGTTAGGTCAGAAAACCCCCAAAGCATTCCAAATCGGGGAAGTCCCTAATTTTATGACAAAAGCTAGAACTAACTGTAGTTAATCATGATTAATGTACACCTGCGATTTCATTCCATCGGCTGCTTTTCGTGCGGAAATCGTATATCTGAGGAAATTTTCTCTAGAGAGAGCGATGTATTGCTAATAGTGCTAAACTGCTAATAATTGGTACCTACTCCACATTATCAATTATGCATTTATTGCGAGCTTCAATAAAGATCTGCCTTGTTTCCGCACACTTATTTGCCTTGTACAGCCGAAAATCCGTTGCTTTGTACCTCGTAGCCCTTTTACAATCCTATGCACACCAAAGATTGTCAATTGGCCTAGTCCTTAGTACTTTTAGAACTATGAGGAACAAAGGCGTACATATCAAACCAGATGATATTGGTTAACATCTCGTCACAGTACTCAACTTGCCTTGAGGCAAAATAATCAGTCCAGTTTATTTCCATGAAGAATTTATTGAGCTCAAGCCAGTCAGCCCGTTTGAAATTCCATACTAGTCTCTAGTCGGATGACTTAGAGGGATTCAAGGAAGAAGGGGTATATTGGGTCGGTTTAAGACAACGATCAGAATTATCTACAGGCGACATTGACTAAGTACGATAAAAACGCATTTAAAAGAATAGCATTATGACCCGATATATCAGGAATGCGCGTGAAATAATTTACTGGCTGTTGAAAGTTGAACGCTTTGCAAAATATCTCGACATGTCTGCCCGCTGGACTTGTGGTAGAAGAATGCTTGAGCTATTGAGCATTTTGGACGTTAAAATAGCCCGTGTGCATGATTTCAAAGCAATGAGTTTTTAATATTAAGTTCATTGGCGATGATGCGATTACTTCTAAAATCGCTTCCTGGAGCACAGGCGCAATTTCGCTTGTCTAACACTCCATTACTCTAACAAAGTCTCCAGTCTGATTCCTGGTAGATTAATTCCTATGCTTTGAGTCGTCTTCACCCTTTCGTCCTTGAGACAAGATCTAGCAGAACACTAAAGTTTTGAGAATCTTTCTTGAGCCGAACTATACGAATATGTGTTATAGCATCTCAGGGTATGCCCTGAGCTTTGGCTTCACCACAAAAAAAAGAGCTTTTACATGCTTTGGATAAAAAAATCGATTTTCCTTTTTTACATATTCCAACTCTATATAGTGTGGAGAATACCCTTCTGAGATACTGAATTACTTCTATGAGTCGTGTATGTCGTGCACGGGCATGAATAGAAGTGAACATTTACCTTTAATCGTGTTTTTGTTTTCCAAAACCAGATTTTTTGAGTTTGCGGAAGTGTTTGACAAAAAAATATTTAAAATATCGGCTTCAAATTTTGAACAGCTAAAGAAAATACTTCCGCCGACTCCCTGAACCACGGACATGTCAATTAATTAATTAATTAATTAATAATTATCGCACCACGGAATATTTTTCACTCAACACTTTTTAGGGTTTCCGTACGTCCGAATGAAAAATCACTCGTATGTCTGTCTGTCTGTCTGCCTGTCCGTCTGTCACTACCAGTTTGCTCTGAATCTACTGGACCGATTAAGTTGAAATTTGGTACACAAATGAACTTCGGTAACCCAAACACGGACCTGTAACGTAAATAAATTTTGAATATGGGGATCACTTTTGGGGGCAAAATTAGTAATAGTAATAGTAATAGTTTATTTCAGATAATGTACACAAGATTTACAATCTTTTATCGTACTGAGAAATCAAAAGAACGCTCGACAAAGTCATGAATAACAATATACACTACTTCAATATGTAGTAAATTAACAAAAATAATAATATTTCTTTTATCAGTACAGAAGATATGATAAATATTTTCAAGTACAAAATGAGTTCAATAATCAGTAATAAATTCGTACTAATAGAATTATGACTACCATGCTTAATAGCAATACTATTATAAGTCATTAATTTGTATCT
>QYTT01094664.1:21647-33416 GCA_006980735.1 Dasypogon diadema
GAACTTATTTTGTTTTATTATTGTGCCTCTTTAATTTTAGTTCTCTTGCTCCTTCCCACTGAACTGCCAAAATTTCGTAGGGCAATTGACAAAATAAATATCTGAGGTAAAACTATTTTTTTTTCTTTGAACAGTTAACATTTAAAAATACTAAAAACATATGCCTACTTATTTTTTATCCCTATTCCTTACTCTGATAGTTGTTATATATTTTTGTTAGGGTTACTAGTTTTTGAATTGAAAACGTCTCGTCCTTTTAAAAATCCTTCGGACAGGGTGTGTTTTATAGGAAAAGGAGATGTAAATCCAAAAATTTCATTATGGCATGGCACACAGAATGTAGAAAAGCTGGATCAATTTTGTAATGCTCTGATCGACCAGATATTTGCATTTAAAAATGAATCCCGGATTGTGTTACTAAAATTTAAATTTTTACAACTGGAACACCCTGCTGAACTGAACTGAAATTGGAGTATTTAAATAAAATCATTTGCATATTTACTACTATATCACTGCACATAACTCTGACAACTTCTTGAAAATGTTTAAATTTATAAAAAGAACTACTTAATATTTCTGGGTAAGTAAAGGACATAAGAAAGCTGCTAATTGAGCAAATATTAAACTATTCAAAACAAAAAACGAACTGCATTCATCCTAAAGAAATCTGTTATTGCCTACTGTTATAAAATTTATAAAATTGAGCAAAATGTATAAACATTACAAGTACTTAAATCGTTTTGTAAATACAGTTGTTTTTTCCTCTAGATCGAAAATAGAAACATTTTTTATTGTTCTTAATTTTCGGTTGTTAATACTTTTTTTTGTATTATTTGCTAGATTCTATCTACATTTCACCATAAAAAATATGCTTGCAGGTATTTTTTTTCTTTTGTTTTCTAAAATAATAGAAAAGCTCGTACGTGAAATATATTTACATCTAGGTACATGCATTAATAGACAATTAATTCCTCTTGTCTCGTGTTCATCATAATTACACATTTATGGTATGGTTTATTAAAATGGAAACTTCACAATGACGATTTAATGCAGCTTGAATCACATGGACATACCTTCATTGAGTCGTTTTGAATTCGAATAAATTTTCCAGTCTTATTATCTGATTTTGTCACTCACCAGTTTAATGACAGTAGTTTTACTGCAAGTACTTAGTTTGCAATAATAATTAGCTTTTTCGACTTGCGTTGCGTTTTATACATTGGAATTCAAATATAAAAATATAACATCACCAAATAGTAATGTAGTAAAAGGACGGATTTTGGAATTTTTAAAATTAAAATATTCTCACTCAAAGATACAAGAAGAGTTAAAGAAACTGGTGAACGTGTTTTCAAATAGTGCAGAGAAAAGTAAGAAAGGCAATAAAAACAAAAACTGGCTTTAAATGGTTTAGCTAGAGCTGCTACTACTCGAGTACCCGAGTATCCGAGTAATCAAGTAATTGAGTTAGAAGATCCGAGTTTGCGTGTTTGAGTACATACTTAGGTACTTAAGTCCTCGAATACTTAAATAATGACTTGAGATTAAATTTCCGTATTTGAGAACAGAAGTACATATTAATAATGTGAATATTCTAACACAAATTTGTGAAAATTTCTAAGTGTTCCAACAAGAAACTGAACATTAGATTCTACAATACATGCATATCGTTGGGAAATTGATAAGAGTAAAATTAAACAAAATTGAGGTAACTTTTCTTCTAAACAATTTCCTAGTTTAGTTACCATTTGAAGATTTGTAGTTGAATATAGTTATTTCGTACCCTGATTATATGGGCATTTTTTGTGTACTATACGAGGGGTTACTGATACGTACAACACGTATCACCTTTAATACTTATGATTTACAACTATGATGTTGACGAAAGCCTGACTGCCACAGGGTAAGGAGCTTCTTATCCTTTAGGAAGATTTGTATCTGTGTACACATTAACTTATCTAGAAATTTGTAAAGAAAACACAAAATATTAATTGGCCGAAAGTCAGGTGATATTATTTTTCCCAGTGCCAGGACTGTATTCTGCCTGTTTACAATCACATGGGAAAGTGAGCCGACTGATATGAAAAAACAGTTGTGTGAGTGTGGTAGAGTAAAGAAAGCACTGAAGCTTGTCATATTAAAATATTCACAAAAGCTGAGTAACAGCTACAGCACTACACTTTTAGATCAATGTCATATTAACATACATATATTTTGAAACCTGTCATAAGATTCCAACCGATGCCACTTATTATGGTCATGATTTGCCATATTAAATCTTCTTAACCAAAGCCATGAGTTAAAAGCAGTTAAATTCATAGATTAAAGGGAACAATATATATTGCGCAAAATTTAATAAAGGATTAAGAAATAAAAAATAATACCTAAACGGCTAAATACCAACCAAAACTGAGGTTTACTTTGTTTTCCAAATACAATCCTATGCTATTATAATTCAAGCTGCATTAAATTTCTTTTCGTACATAAGTAATTATCTTTTTCTTGAACAGACTACGGGGATCATGAGTTACTTGAACATCTACTTCAAAAAATGTGTTCATTCTCAAAAATCTCACAGCCATTGGGTAAAAAATGTTTACACATTTCTCTTTGCTTTCATTCATTTCCTCCACAATTCACAACAAATTTGAGAATGAAGACATAATAAAAAGCAGTTGCAAGCAACTCTAGACGACATTGAAATCCCAACATCCAATAATATTATAATATTGATGAGATAAAATTATACATTTAACAGTCCGACACTTATTTACCTTTTTTAATATAAAACAAAAGTTTCAGTAACACAAAATCAAAAAACTATCTCAATGCATTTCTTTACATTTAACATTAAACTTAACCATTAAAAATACAACCATATGCATAATATGTTTTCAATTAAAATTTATTTATCTCATTTTTTTGTTATTTTTGGGATTAATTTTTGCTTATAGATTACTGTAATAAATTTTTCGTTACGAAATACTTTTGTTCAGTGATTCCACCATATTTCCTTATACTAGAAAAAAACAAACAAAAACAACTTTTATAACAATTTTGGGAAAAGTATTTCATATGTGTTGCGTTTAAAGATGTGCCCTTATACAAGATGATGCATAAATTACATCTATATGTTGCAGTGGAAAGAGTGTTGGTGAAAATCTGCCGCAGATAAAATATAACAGTCAAGATGGGCAAATCTCAGTAAACTGGTCAAAGTACTTTCAGTTTAGAGCATTCGTCCGAGTATTTTGCCAGATGGATTTTGCAATTTCTTGGCTGTGGGTAGACGCCTGCTCTTGTTCTCCCGCCCTCTCCTCATGGTTGGTCACATGATCTGATCTAGAGAATTGATACCTAGAGCAGATTCAGACCATCATCCAACCTCAAGTGAAATAAATATAGGCACACATAAAGACACGAACTGGTCGCCTCGGTACGAAAGCGGTTCCGAAAACAGCACCAGTAACGCTGCGGATCGTTTGCAGAATGCTTTTGTGTTGAGTGGACCGCTACATACAGAGTTCAGTACACTGATCATAGAGAAGTTCCGGGATATCTTCTTGCACATGCAACCCCCAAAGCGATCTTGTCTCGCCAGGTGGATTTGGGCGTAATTATTCATCCAATTACAAAAACTGTGACATTCAGACTGCTGCAGCATACCCAGCATTGTAGCTACCGCACATTGACCGGTGGGTTCAGCGGGTTTGCCTACATTGCAGTGGGCAGGGTATTTCGTCCAACGGCTGTACATGCAGGATGATTTGCTCTTCATTGAGCATAACCAGAATCTACAATGGAGTGAATTGTTTAGTCAGTTTTGTTTTGGCGTTTGCCAAGTCCACGATTCATCTCTATTGCTTGAAGGTTTAGAGTGGGCATCACACCACTGATACTGTACACGAGTAAGGAAGCAGGTCAAGCTAAATTGCATCTGCAGCTACTAACTGCTAACTTTAGGAATACTGTTAGGTCCTTGTTTGCCATATACTGAGCCTTTGTTCGGGTTTGCTTTACTTTTTTTCTCTTAGAGTCCTCTTATATTTACTTTTATACGCGATTTTTTATATTAATTTTGTATTAGGTCTTTGTGTATTGTTTTTTTTGGGTGCCTTTTCCTCTATTGTTTGTGTGTGTTATTTATATGTATAGTTTTGTGTCATTTGTTATACCTTTTTATACATATTGCATATGTAAGGATAGTTTAGAGCCGTGTATTTTACAGCAAGTTTTATAAAGGTTTTTAAATGAAAGTGACTATATACATAAAAAAGTGTGTCCTCAATTCTTGTGCTGATTATTTCTGTTTTACTAGAACTGGTTTTGCCTAGGACAATAAGGTCTCAGGAGATTTGGGCTTTCCACTTGAACATATAGATCGTTTTACGATTCGTAAGCTAAATTTGAAAAATGAATTTAATATGAATTTTATTGAACTTTACCTAAGTTCCCAATGTTTGCGTGTGCAATGTATGCATGAAATCAGATGTGAACAGTCAAAATTAAATTTTTCACTTTAAACGACGGAGCAAGCAAATTTTCACTGATCAGTTGTGCTGTTACTGCTGGCAATTTGTTTTACTTTATGGAATTGGGAGCTCTATTATTTGTGGATGCTCGGCTGCGCTGCTCAGTTATCTGTTTCGGGATTTTTTAATTGCTTCATTTGTTCCCGTTTTTAAAAGAAGTAATATTTTAAATGTCTAAAGTTTATAGCTACAATTCTTCAGCATAGAGTTTTACTTAAATCTTTCTTTAAATCGCTCGAGTGCGGAAGATTGAATAGACCATAGAATTTTATGGTGTGATCTTTGTTAGTACTTTTTAAAGTGTGTTTTAACAAATTTACTTGTTTTAACATTTAGAAATAATAGTAGGTTTTTCAATATGAAATGTTCGATTTTGCTGGTATTCAGTCGCGATTTTGGAATCTATAGGTCATCAACAAAGGCCATTCTGAGTGTCAATTCATATCTGGAGCCGGATTATGTAATTCGATTTGATTGTGTCGAAGATCGAACTCATGGTGGAATCAATGTAAAAATTCTAATTGAAATTTAGAACTTATTCAACTCAAAATTCCATCATAAGTTCGATAGACAACGCGGTTGAGTCGAATTACATAATTTGGCCCCAGATCGTCAGGAACGATGCGTTTTAGCAAAAGGAAAAGAATATTTCTCTGAGGGTAACCTTGTTCTACATGGTTACAAAATGTCGTTTGTAATATTTCTGGGGCGGTAGCATGTAAGCTTATTGGTTTTCATTAAAATTTTCACGATTACATCACGCATATGCGTGATCTAAAATACCGAATACTTTTTATTATAAAACGCGTTTAATGACAACCTTTTCTGGTGCTGAATTTTGAGTAGGATGCGTATAAGCCCACAGAGTGCTTCAGATTCATGCGCTGAAGTGTGCCAATTGCTGGGTGCGTATATCTGCCTATAGTACCGAAAAGATTAACTGACTCCTGGTACATAGAATATACACAGTATCCTCTTTTACAATATGATTCAAATGCTGCAGAAAAATGCCTTATCTTCAATAAAATAAGCCCATTCTACAATCAAACTCAAATATTACTAACCAACGCTTAGCTAACAAGGCAAAAGCCTCTACAAGTAACTGAAATTCAGCCAACGTATAAAGTGTAAGAAAAAAATTTAAGATGCTTACAGCAGTGAAAAGAATCAAAATTTGATAACTACAAATCGCATACTAAACATCTAATTTATGCACCACTTTGTGTAAACGGAATTGTCCTCCCAGTAAAAATCAACAAATAATATCTTCAACCAATTTACGAAATGACGCATAATTGAACGAGATGAAACTATAAGATAACGTTTTATGTAACAATATAGCTAATAACTATGTGTGTTGAGTATAACTATACATGTACTTACATCTTTTACTTAATAATATACATTTACAAACTTGCTTTATTTTTTTTCTTTGTTCATTTTTGTATATTTTTTCTTAGAGGCTATGTACTAAGAAACATGTCTCTTGAACATGTTTGCTTTGAAGTGCATTTAATTTCCAATTTGTCAATAAACAACTTTCGAAAAAGTTTTCACTATCAATAAATGGGGTTTCTTTTTCAATGTAGCCATTTTTAAAAAATACCTACCAGCAATAAGACTTAAAAAAAATATCATTGCATTATTTGCTTTCAGCTTTCGATAAAAGAAAAGGAGAGAGAGCTGGCAATGCCAACTTTCTATCAGTTACGTCCTGGCCTACGCTTTATAAAAAAGAAGAAAGTATAGTCTTCTAAAAGCTAAAAAATGAGTTAATAAATAAAATTTACATATTTTCATCATTTTATATAAAAATCCTATGAAATGAACTGATTTTCTATACAATTTCAAATAGGTAGTCCATTTGACCCAGTACTACTGTTTCGTAACCAAATACCACCTAATTTGTCAGACAGTTTATCAGCGGCGAACCTTAATACTTAATGGCATCACAAATATCATATAATTTACTATTTTACAAAAATTGCAAAAGAAACGTAACTAAGGAATTCTAGAAATTGTCTAATTTTAAATTTCATTCTCACTCGCAAATGGCGCTTAGATAATAAAGACATAAAAAAGTGGCACAACTTAAGTTTTCCCGTTTACGTTCGTGCACGTTAAATTAGCAGCTAATTTCAGAGTGATTATCCTTGCTGGCGTATCGATCATTGAACCCTTGTATTGTGAAGGGCGCTGAATTGGCACTTATTGTTGAACTGCTACCATCAAAGCTGTTGCTGTTTCCATTGACCTTGTCGTTACAAGGATTGGGTTCATTTTTAATAGAGTTCATCATTTGAACATTGGCGTACGACACCTGCAGCTGATTCTGCTGTGGATTGTGACCCGTCGTTAAAGCAGACGGATCCAAGGTGATGCCGTCCAGTTGAGAAAATGACATGGGAGGTTTTATTGCTGTTGGTGTGGGCTGAGGCGTGTCCAAACTGATCAGTTTAGTTTCCTCCTCCTCCAATGTATCGGTGGCAGGCGCTTTCTGTAAATTGTGATTTACCACTCCATCCAAACCGTTTTGAGCTTCCGTCGGAATAAGCGGTTGATTGCTCTTTGAATTTGGCAACATGAATGAGGTTTCCCAACATTCGCCATTTTCGTGATTTTGTGGGGCGGATGGTGATGTAACAACGGGCATAGAACATGTCGTTACTGTTTCGGAGAGTGTTACTCCTGTAACTTCGCTTAGCAATCTCTCAGCTGCACTTCTGGGTCCAGGTAATGGTATGAGATAATCCGACGAGTTTGGAACTTGTAAACAGAAGTCGTCATTTCCCGGTGGACGCATTATTGTTTGGTCACGTTCTGTTGAGGGCGGTCGGATTATACTCGGCAGTGGGGCATTCATTACTTCAGGATCCTTAAAAATTTATAAAATTTGCGGAAATTTCATAAATTAAATGATAGTCAGACATTACCTGAGTGCAAGCAGTCAGTCTTTCGAGTAAATTTGAAAAGGAGGGTCGTTCTTCTGGCGTTGGATTCCAACAATCTGCCATAATCCTGTATATTGCTGGCGGACAACCTGGAGGAGCATCTAGTCGCCCACCACCTGTCACCAATTGCATAACATCTCGATTAGGGAGTCCTGTATATGGCATAAGTCCTAAACTAAAGACCTAAAATATATATTTGTAATAAATTAGAGAACTAAGGCAATTGGTAACACAGAAGCTTCACCTCCCACAGCAAAACTCCAAATGACCACACATCTGTTTTGGATGTAAAAATGCCATCTAAAAATGCTTCCGGAGGCATCCATTTGATTGGTAGCATTGCTTTACCACCTTTCCTATAATAATCACTACGATAGATATCTCTAGCCATGCCAAAATCTGCGATCTTGACAACTCGACCAGGTCCTTTACTGCTTAGTAAACAATTCCTTGCTGCAATATCTCTGTGGATAAATCGTTTGCTTTCCATGTACCGGCAACCTTTGGCCACATCCAAAGCGCAAAAGACTAAATCTTTCATTGTCAAAGGTGATGGACGTTCTGGTTTGTTTCTCCCTTCACGTAGAAAATTTTTAAGGTCGCCACCGGCTAAAAGTTCTAGAACAATGAACCGTGGGTGCCTATCAAAACAAACTCCTATAAGATGAACTATATTCGGATGGTTGAATTTCGCCATTATTGCGGCCTCCATAAGAAAATCAGCCTCTGCTTGCCCCGTTGACATTTCTGGAAGTGTTTTCACCGCTACCGGCATTTCCACGGCATCACCGTCACGATGTCGGTATAGGCCTTGGTAAACTTCGCCAAATGCACCTTGACCCAAAGCCCTATAAATTTTAATCCAAATTAAATCTCTACAGATTGAAAGACGAATATTCACACTTACTTCACAAGTCTTAGGCTTTCTCGGGCTACTTGCGGTAAGCTTTTAACATCGACATTTCCATTTAAGATTCCGTCACAACCATAGTTGGGATTGAAATTAGTAAGAGCCGAATCGTCTGCATTATTCCTCAATCGGCTGAGCTGCAAATCCTGCTCCAGTAACATCTTGTGTCTCAGGGCAGCTTGCTTCTTACGCTGGTACCGGTTGTCTGAATAAAGAATTACTTAAAAAATGCAGGCAAGAGACAATCAGAAATTACATAATATGAGGATAAGTGATGTGAGCGCTGCGATCAGGAGACATGTTATAACCGCAAAGAAAATTATCCAATATTGGAGCGGCACCTTGTCGTCGGCGATCACTGGAAAGACTACAACTGGAGTTTTGAAAGATTCGAAATTAACCCTCAAATACCTTCGCAAGCTGTGTTATTGTCTTTTTTTAACTTCCATCCTTCTGGACAAATGCAGCTTGTTGTAGACCGGAATTCGTCTCTTGAAATGCACAGGTAGTCACACCCACATCCTTCTATCGCTGGAATTATTAGAACAGTTCCTGAGCCACTGTTTGCAGCCTCGTAAATTGCATTTAATTCTTTTATAGTTCTTTTAATGCTAATGTAGGACGTCCCTCCTTCTCCGTTTGTCATATTAAGGTAGGTGTCCCCACCAGCGTAGCCTCCACCTCCTCCGCCTGTATGACAACCACCACCTCCTCCTCCAAATCCGCCTTGACCGTGGTAACCTCTTGGACCGTAGCATGGTAACCCACCTTTACCTCCATCTAGAAGAGCAGAACCGAATCTTGTATCTAGCGTTGAGTTCGGAGAAGCTTTCCAGCCTCCACCAGGTCCTGCTGCTTGTTGTATATCCCCGTGAACTTGGCCAGATATCTCGGGATGCTCAGGTTTATATCCCCGTCCATGTTGAAAATCTTCCTCTAAAAATCTACCGATTCCGAGTCCTCCACCACCCGCTGCGACTAGCAACGGTACAGCAACATTTGCTGAATTCACCTACAATTCAATGTTTTTAATAAAAGCAATAAACCCCCAATTTCCAGAGAATTACCAAAAAGACATATGAAGCACCTCCACCACCTCCTGCCCCATCCTCAATGACAATATTTTTCACCATATGAGTTTTAGAATGGAAACTGTCTGGATTTAAAGTTCTGCTGCTGTTTTCACATTCTTCATCTCGCTGGTTGATTGATTTTATGCAAGCGTGCTCTCCCGCTTGCCCAACCAAAATGTAAATCTCTTCATTCTTGTGCAGTTCCAAGACGGCGATAGCAATAGCTCCTCGTGAAGATCCAACACCCCCAGAACCAAAACCACCCCCGGCACCTTTTGCAATTATTCTGTAATTGGAAAAGAAGATTTTTACTACTTTTGCATGAAAAGATCAGTGCAAATTATGAAAGAGGATCTGACCAAAATATATTTGTGGGTAATTAGATAAGTTGTTTCAAATCATGCTACAGTTACATACGTGTAGTATCCTTCATTAGGGACTTTCCATAGCTGCATTCCTTTGAAGGGAGGTTTCTCTACGACTCGAACGCGATTCAATACTTCAGTATTGTTGTAAGCTTCTAGGCATTTTACAGCTGTAGGTCCATGTACACCTCTCGCGCCACAAGTTGTTAGCTCCAGAACTGAAACCAGTAAAAGATGAGGCCATTATGCTCCATAAAATATATTATGAAATCCACCTGTCTTATTAACAAAGTCTTTGTGAGGACCTCGCTTTATAATTGTCCTTGGATCCCAATAATTATATCCTTGAAGATGTTCTGCAGGAATGTTGATTCCAAAGCATTCAGGACTGAGCGAAAAGTCATCGATAGCAACATCTGAGTATATTCTCATACCCATTCGAGCTTCGAATTGAAGAAAATATCTGCAAATTTTCCGTTTATTTAATATAGTATCCCTAAAAGTTTTCTTGATCTTACTTTGAGGTGATATTGGGTAGTACAATTTCAGCTCTGACCCAATCTTGTCCAAGATTTTTCGAGCTCCACCACAGTGTGGTTGTAATATTTTCTTTTTTCATTTCGACCACAGACAGATTTATGCTACCCGCATTCATACCAAATTGGTGAACGTAGAAACGGATCTGGAATTACATAAAAAGCGGAAGAAGATAATCTTTTAGTCTTAAGAGAGAAGTCATCAAAATTTTAGAAATGTGAAAATTGCCAACGCGGTCGCAGTGTGGTAAAAAACGATTTCCAAATTGGAAGTGCGCGAGCTGGGTAGACTCGTGCAGATTATGAACAATTACTTTAGATACCGCTGCCTCCTTCATGAGAACAAGGAAGGACAACGAAGAAAGACGATCACATCGGGACGGCTCACAGTTCGATCTCGAGACGGGCTTCTGGAACACCGCTTAGGACTGTTTGTTGCGAGCAGAAATGTCCGAGGAGACGTGCCTATTCGGATACGCGGACGATGTTGTAGTACACGTTACCGCGCGCGACATGCATGGCCACAGTTTAAACTAAAGCGGGTAATGCGGACTACAAGCATTTGGAGACGAAGGTCGTGATCCTAACTAAAAAGAGATGATCGATACCGAGTTTACCTTCTTCGAGCAGATAAGGCAAACGGCATAGAAAGCAGCATCATGGCACTAAGCAGACTGATGACAAATATCGGCCGCCCGCGCTCAAACAAACATATGCTACTGATAGGCGCTATTCAGTTGATTATATTATGCAGTGCAAAGGTGTGGGCCGATACCCTGAACAAGAAAACGTGTCGACTGGTTCAGGTGCAGAAAAGAGTTGCAGTGAGAGAAGCATCCGCTGACTGCACCGCTTCAAAGCCTGCAGTCCTGGCTATTGCTAAGGTAATCTCGATCGATTCCCTCTCCAAGGAGCGTAGAGCAGTGTTCTTCAGGATATCCGAGGCTGACAAGGAGACCCTGTGCTGGGAAGAGAGGACCTGTACAATTCAGGCCGTTCAAAGACCTTGGATCTAGAAGGCGAGGGGAAAACGGACCGCGAGAATCATCAGCAACGTAAACTCTTGAACGGAGAGGGAGCTCGGTGAGCACAATTCCTAAGTAGCCATGGGAATATGGTACACTTTTCGGGGACTTCCGATGCCGAGCATAGATTTTTCGATTGCGGTAGGTGACAGCCAGTTAGCTGCAGAGATCGAAGAGTTATCTACCCACACTATTGTGGACGCAATGCTACGAGAGGACAAGTGTGGCTGAATATCGCATCAGGTGCAGGGCATACTTCGGGTGAAAAGGGTCGAAGCCCTAATAGAGGCGAGAGCCCTTAAGGCGTAACGGAAGGGCCTAGTCCAAAATAATATGACAAACAGCTTCTGCTAACGACAGGGCAGTGTTAGTTGGTG
>QYTT01094664.1:35328-45408 GCA_006980735.1 Dasypogon diadema
TCTACCCACACTATTGTGGACGCAATGCTACGAGAGGACAAGTGTGGCTGAATATCGCATCAGGTGCAGGGCATACTTCGGGTGAAAAGGGTCGAAGCCCTAATAGAGGCGAGAGCCCTTAAGGCGTAACGGAAGGGCCTAGTCCAAAATAATATGACAAACAGCTTCTGCTAACGACAGGGCAGTGTTAGTTGGTGATACGAATTCCTTCGGGAGTCCGACACGGCGGAATCGATTGTTGACTCCGGGTGTGCAAATGGCATTTCATCTCCCTCCAAAAAAAATCTTGTCTTGGGATTACTGAACTATTTCTATATAGTACTGCATATTTTTAAATAAATTCTGCTTGATGCGCTATGTAACTTCAACCAATATTATATCTCCGTTTTCAAAATATTTTCATATCATATCGAAGGTGAGATCCTCATTTCCTCATCCAGTCTATCTTTAGAAAGTGGAATAGATCCCTTTCAATCTTAATGTCTAAATATTTATATAATTTTGTTATTTTGTTACTGCTGGAAGTGAAAACATTATATTGGAAATATAAAATCAAGAGGAAACTTACTATGCAGGAATTTCTGTACGGCGAGCTCTCATTAGAATGTACCGAAGGTGGTGGATTAAAAACGATGCTGTTCATAACAGCGTTACTAGCAAATCCCACCAACTTCTTCTTTTCCGAATCATTTGCATGTTGATTCATGTTGACAAACATGTAATGTCCAGTAACATTTGTATGTCCGTAAGTATGATCTAAATCTGGACCAGTTCTTTCAGTAGGCGTGGGACCAGAATGATGGGACCATAGAAGAATGGCCTTTCCAGAATTATGCCAACCACACCAACCATTTTCGAAATCACATCGCCCACCGAAGGGTACTTTGTCTATAATAGAATTTTCATTACAACTATGTACTATATATACTGTGCATGAAGTTCATTAAACTAACCGCAATTGTAGAGTTCATCTTCACCGTCATCACAATCCACATTAATGTCACAAATATGGTTTATGTGGAAGCAAACGGGGATTTTATTTAGTATACATTTAATCTGAGAGATACTGCAGGAATCAGTGCTCGTTCCTTCTGGAAAGCATTTGCTCATTTTGATGTTATCAATGCTGACGTGACCACGGGGACGTCCTCCTAATTTATTCGGTACAACTTCAAAAATAACTCGAAAATCTTTGGTTATTCGACCAATTCGGAAATTGTGGTAATTCCATCTCCCATAATCACTTCCTTGTATCTCAGCAGGAACCCAAGAATTTTCTGGCTTGTCTGTTGGCTCAATTACAATGCGATAAAGCCCATATGACATCGCACTTTGATGGATAATTACTTCAAATTTACAGCTTTCAAGAGTTGTACTGAATCGTGGAGATGTGATGGTAAGTTGTTCCACTTCCGGGTATAAACGAGCATGAAGAAAATGACCTGCAAAATCAAATGAGCTTAGAAATGCGTTGATTTGCATCAATATCTTTTTACCATTGGCATTATTAACAGCGTCTGCTATTGGTCCAGGCATCATTCCTGTTATATTTTGCTCTTGTAATTCAGCACCAGTAACCACATGAAAACCATCGGGGGTTTCATCCCATTTCCAGGAGCAAGGTGTTTCAAAATTACACCTAACTCCAAGCGCAACTTCTATTTTATTTTCATGATTGTCCGCCTTTGGTTGAAATGATTTCTGAAAGCAGAAAAGCGATCACTGAATTTCTTATCAAAAATGGAGGATCAGGAAATAAGTTCAAGCATCAAACTAGGGCTAATTTGTAAAAGTAGTCTTTTCCTATTATAATCTTCAAACTTGTTAAGAAAATATAAATCAAAAACCATGTAATATTTTCCTAATATTTTCTAATGATCCTTATATAAGACAGGAGAGTCAGAGGATCAGAGGAGTCCGAATGAAAATTGCGAAATATAGTAAAGTGCACAAGTAACTTGATTTTTATAGTTTAACACAAATCATTGGAGGAAATTCTACAAAAATGAAAGATTACTCTTCTGAAGAGATGTTAGAGTTAGACATACAATTAATGTGATGTTTAGCATATTAAAATAGGACTGAAGCAAGACGACTTTGCGCAGATCATTTCACACTCCAACGTTTATCAAAAGGAAAAGGTTAGAAGGGTTACGTAATATATTAAGAAAAGCAGAAGCCAAATTTTGTAATTCGATATCAAGTAAATTTGATTTTATGACTATCGTTCTTGCTTCATGCAATTCTATATGTCGGGCATTCCACGTCGAATGCTCGATAAAATCCATTCGATATGACTTTTTCTGTCGAAAAGTAGCAATTTTAGGTTTGTTCGCGTCACCTGTTCGAAAACACTTTAGTTGTCGTACAGTTGCAAATTTAAATTTTCGATTTATATTTCTCCATTTTCAATGAAAAATGCATCTTGTATTTTTTTAAGGTATTGCCTAAGTTCAGGGGACAACCTTGTGATGCACACAGCACAGTTTAGGCGAAGTGAAATTTGTGAGGAAGAGAAGATGGGGAAATTTTAACCTGACAAATGTTGCAAGTAAGCCACAACTTTTGCCATGCAATTGTTCTTTCTGTGCAACATCTCAATGGCTTCGCAAGTACAATTCTAGTCAGCAAAAAACCTCAACCACTGGTACCTAGATAAATCATTGCACCTTTTGCAGCAGTGATAGTCCTTGGAAAGTCTGATAAAGAGTAAGTTCGAACTTCGTTTTGCTAGAAGATCAAATAATTCCAGGCAATGTTTTCATGACACGGTATCTACATAAAAAGGACCTAGGCTTATGTTTTCAAGGCATAAAAGTCTTCAGAACAGAATTAGTATTAGAGAAGATAATTATTAGTATAGGGAATACCTTTTATAAGATTATCATGATTACAGATTTCGAAAGTATGAATTATTGTCCGCCCGTTTCACCTTCCGATCTTGAAATATTTGATGAAAGAATCTCTAGATGGCTTACTTTGGTAGCTTGTTAAGATAATATTGAAAGAAAATCAAAAAATAAATTTTGTTAACACTTCAATATTATGATGACCTTCTTCATCATGATTTGCCTTTCGTAACTTCAAGAATATTAAGAATTATAGCTACAACAGCAGATGGATCTCCCATACTCTCCCATACAATTTTTTTCTTAGGATGAGCCAAAGAATCACCATTTAAAGGATTGGCATCTGAAACCTTGATACCCTTTATATGTATATACGAGATCTGAACAATCATGGTAGAATTATAATTAAGCTGTCCGAATACAATAATGATTAAAGGAAACAACCAGAAGTGAGTCATCTAAAACAATACTACGAGCAAAGACCTTTATTGGCCTTTCATCCTCTTCCATTCCATTCATAAGGCCAATGAGTGAATGAATCAATAGATGTAGAGTGTAATCAAAACTGATAATATCTAGCTTCCTAAAGAACGACATGATCTCGCAAATATATTCAGCTCCCCTGCAGCCAATATCGATGACTGTGCTAAAGGAAATTAGGGCTAAGATGACTACCTTAAGGTACCCCAGACATAGCCTCTATAATTCTAGGTCGAAAATCCCGAAAGAGCATCTGATAAGATTTATTAGATAGATAGAAATGAATCTATTTTAAGAATGAAGTTGAAAATTCTAATTTCTGTAATTTTAACATAATAACCGAACGTGGCAATTTGTCAAAAACTTTACTTAAGTAAATAAATACAGTTAGTTTGTAGATTATTGCCAAAACCGGTAACTGGTTGGAAGAATATTTCTACATTGTGGAGATATCTGAGAATGACTCCAACATTTTGGGTATGCAGAGTAATTTTGCTATGGGCCTGTATAGATATAAATCTCGTTCTCATTGCCTTTCTTGTGAATGGATATAATGCCTGTCATAGTTTCGGAAAACGACCGCTACTACGAGATTTTGAAAAGGAATGCGTAAAGGAAAAGGCCAAAGCATCGGAACATGATTTAATCACCACTGGAGACACTCCGTAGAAGCCGTAGTGAAATCAAAGGCGAGTTCGTTTATATAGTCTTCAGATAGCTTCAGATTTTGAAACTGTACCGGGGTTTAACCCCAAACCCTATATTGATACGAATTTAATCTCTTGTGTTCTATTTAATTATAGAAAAAAACATGACCGAAAATCCTTGAGATCGTATGTGGCCACACTATGGTTTTGGCCCCCCAGATACAATAGAAATGCTTAGAACATCTGGGATATAACAGGAGCTAAAGAAGATACAAGATGGTAGAAAATGTGGGCGAGCCTTGTACCCACTGTAAAGAGATTCTATAATTTATTCGTGTATACTTTTATGCACCATGAATGGTCGTTAAGAAAGAATGTAAATTTAATTACTCTGATCTATTGACTGAATCCTTTAAAGAGTCCATAACTACAAGCAATCTTATCTATGCACATATAATGAATCTAAGTATCTAAAGTTAAATGCAAAAACCATAGAATACTCACGTAATCATTGTCTTTGACTTTCTTCTTAAGTGTCTGAAAGGGATCGGTGTAAACTTTATCATCATCAGTTTCTATTTGTGTTGGGTCGTCACTTTGTCTCTCCATGTTAATGTTAGTATACCACGGTGAGCTCTGGAGGGATAAATTTTTCCTCAGAGCATTTAATGAATTTTTTCTGCCACGGGAAAGTCTCAGTTGTTGGTTCGTCGGCTTTGCCGGATATTGTTCCGGAGGTAACTGTAAGCTAACACCATCAAAATTTCCGGGAATAGGTGATGCAGCTTCCAGATAAGATGGATTTAGTGCTACTCCAGAAATAGATTCATCCGGTTCTGATTTAGTAATTTCTTGAGCCGGTGATGCAACTGAAGATTTCGATAGAGATGCAGTGCCCTTCCGTTGCAACTGCTGCAGTAGTTTACGTGTCTGTTGTCTGGATGGTATGGAATCGGCTCGATCCTTACTCCTTGAAGTATAGACTTGAGGTAATATCCTGGTCGTTGACTCGGCGAATTGTGGTGCGAATGTTGATGTAGTGCTACTTGTTGTCATCACGGAATTCCTGTAGGACGTGTTTATATTACTGCTATTGAGTAAAGGTCGCTGGCTGCATACAAACGATGATATGGCCACCGTTTGCAAAATTATAAAGACTTTCAGCATTTTAACTAATTTATTAACCCTAATAGAAAACCGACTTAATTTTCGCACTTCGTGAATGAATTCGGTCGCTCCTTCAGATGCCGTTCTATTCTCGCCATTTTGTCAACGCTATTTCGGATAATTTACAATAAATTGAGCGATTTTCCACAACAAATTATTCACTATCGAAAGTCAATTTTGCTTATCCTGATACTCTTCAAATCTGCAAAGGATGAACAATTTCCCGAATTATTACCGAGTTACTCCCTTTTCAGATAACCAGACGGGCACTGTGAACTTTTGGGGAATTCGTTTTCATGCCTTCGGACGATTGTTTTTTTTGCGAAAACAGAACTGGAATCTCAAACTATTTTTACACTTGGCTGCATCGTCCCATTCGGAACGAATTTTCTGTCACTTTTTCCTTTTTTATTACTGCTAAAACGGAAGCGTTTTCTCTTGTTTATTTATAGATTCATTCCATTTATTGCACTTAATGGAATTTAATTTGGTCGAGTGGGGAATGGCACCGAAATTAAACAATCACGAAGAGGGCGAGGGGTGGACAATTCGTGTTCCTGAAAAAATTCACTGGCTTCCATTTTATTGCACCTTTCACTGATTTTCACGCCTATCTCAGATATAACGGAAACTGATCGGGGATTTATAACACAAATAATATCTGGTTGTAGCCGTACAATTTTATCTCGGCATTCCCAACATCCTTCCTAATCCGATTTTGTGTGCTGCGTCAACAGGACGAATTCAATGGAGAAAAGCTCTGCAAAACTCAGATATCATTTTCACTGTTTTTCCACATTTTCCTCACCGATTTTCGTACATATTCAAATGCACCACAACTATTTGCACATTTTCAAGCTATTCCAAAATAATATTACAAACTCGAACTTGTTTCACTAGAAAATTTTGTAATTTTTCATAGCAAAAAGGGAGAGGAAAATCGTTTGTTGAGATAGTAAGAAAAAGATCCTGTTTTTCCCGACCAACACATACGCAAGCTGGTCACAATGAGCGGAACAATCACATCTACTCAATATACTGCTCCTGTCTGTACATTGGGACCGCTGAGAAAATGCTTTTACAGAATTTCACCACTTTTCTGTGTGGAGCCTTAACCGCCTTAAAATTTATTTGGGAAAACTGAGGAAGGAAGAAACTTTTCCAGAGATGCTATGCGCTCATGAGATGAAAATCTAATGGATACACACACACACAGCCAGACATACCGAAACTCATGCTCAAGATGAGGGTGGTTCGCCCTAAAGTACATAAATGTGAGCTTTTTCATGAAGCGACATCACTTTCAATTAGCGGGAAGCTGTTGAACTTTTGTTTTGTTCAAAGGAGCTGCAAGGCATTTGGAGCTGTATGCCGTTGGCCTGTAAGGATTCATTTCGAGTGCCTTCTTGAAGACCATTTATCTAACGTCTGCGCTTTGTGAATTGTATACAAGTCGGATCCGGTGCATATAGATACGCTTTGTTGACCAAGATTTTGATGAGCTGAAAAGCTAAAATGGTCCTTATCAAAAGATTTCGACGGTATTTTAGGAGAATTACTATAGTCTCGGCCCACGTTATATCGAATGAAGGAGAGATTTTAATTGGAAAATTTCGTGGAAGTGTGGTACTACTACGAGTGTTTTTTAAAGAAGGAAAAATAAGGACTTCCCAATTCTGAATCTCATCTACTGCTATGAGTTTCGGCAGTTTCCCGAAAAAATGTATATCTACTGAAATCTTACCATATATGATAGATACATCCTACTCGTCAGGTTATCATTCCAATCAGGGTGGTAATAGTTGTCCCCATGAGAGATCAGTAGAGCGAATGGATAAGCCTATGTTGTAAGGAAGCAAATATACCCTAAGGGGCTGCAGTCAAATGACAAAGCAGGTAGAGCCCGAACTGCATGACTAGATGATATCCCGCTACTATAGTAAAGTTACTAAATTAAAACGCGAAGGAATTTTGTCCATTTTGAGCCAATGTTATAATGAGTTTAAATTCTAAATCGAGGAGGCGGATATACGAGGACATAATCTTCGAAATCGCCCCATTTCCACGTTGTAGCTTTTATAAGTTTACATAAAGGGTGACCTACTATTTATGTATTTGATTGACACTATTTATTAATTGCATGTTGATGGATGGCATGGTGGAAGTTGTGAAATTCAAGATTGCAATTCTATTGGCGGTGTCTATCAATGGTCGAAAATTTCCTATTGACAGCAGAATAAAGCAAAATAAAATCCATTGCATGTTACTATAATCAAATAATTGCAATTCTATAGCATAATTAGTGGTACTTGCTGTGTGATGCTGGTCAAAAAAGACAAAATTAGCTGCTATCGAGAATTTTGGATAGACATGAGCATACAGTACTTTTATTTAGATTATGACATGATTATCGCTCTGCACTGGCTTTTTTATGACCTCAAGATGAAAATTGACAAGTTCTCGCACTTAATAAAAAAATATACGTTCTTTGCATGGAATGCAGGTGGTTTTAACGCGCTAGTCGACCAACAGTTGAATATACCTTATGATATGACCTTATGAACATGCACACGGCTTTTTGGTACAACTAGGGAAATTCCGTCAAAGACGATATTTTGGTTACACTTGACTATAATAAAACGCAACAAACAAGGTTTTGAAAATTGAAAAAAAAATTGTCTGCCATACCATGTGCGCCCTATGGAAGTACTAATAGACTTTTACCATTACATCTTCATACAAAGCAAAAGGTCAGCAAACGTCGAACTCCAAGGATGGACCCCAATTAATTAAAAAAAAATTGGGAAAGAATCGGTTTCAAATTCTTTGTAACTTCTAAAGGGGATCCCTTTTTGGTACATAAATGGATTTCCTAAATCCATTTCAGGCAGTGATCCACGCTATAAAGCTATACTATCGGGCAGTCAGGCGGCATAAGAGCACTTGCCTCATTCACTTAAGCGGAAGTCTGTGTAGAGGATTGCCTAAGTGCCCTAAAACAAATAATATAACACAGCAGAGTCACCCCAAATATTAGGGGGCTTCTGGAAGCGATAGCATTCCCAATAAAATAACAAGAGAGAGTGACCCAGGGCTTTGGATATGAACTCATATTTCGCATGTGGAAAAAGGAAGTATACAATACCAGACGATTGGAGGAAATTCATCTTAGACTTGGGTGTAGCAATTGTCCGTGGAATCTTTCAATTATGTGTTCTACGATCTCTTGGCCATGTCATTCTTCCCATTGTCGAGTCCCTTAAGCAATTTATAGGGAAAGTTAAGAGATTTTGTTTTTAAAATAGATTTACAAGTCAATAGTGAAAAGACAAGGTACCTGGACACAAGGTTTATATCAGTAAATGGAACTTTGAACGTGTAGATTCCTTCAGCAATGATTTCTTAGCAGAAATCTGGAGCCACAACATACAGAGTAACACAGCCTTAGCTGTACAAAGCCCTCTTCTAAGGTCTGACCATTTTTATTAGAAATCGAAGGAACACATTTATAGAGTAGTAATAATTGTTAAATCTGTTGTGGCATATGGCATATAGAAACATGAGCCCCGACAAAGGAAAAATTAAGCATTATTGGCACATGCAAGCTAACCACTATGGCATGAACATCTCCTTGTTTTTTTTTCCTTTTTCAATATCGAGCTTTTTCTCGCGTTCAATTGTGTCCGTGTTTCTGAATACTATAATTTATTGTAAATAAGTGCTGTTACATCATACTTTTTGGTGTTATAACCTAAGAGGATCAAACCATTGGAGGTGAGCCTTCTGTGCCCAAAAGGTGGCACTTACAGGAAAGCCCCGCAAATCAAGAAAAATAGAAGAAAGAAAGTGTTCTTGGTCTTTGAACAGAGTGTTTTAATGGTAAAAATAAATGAAGAATGACTAACATGTTTGGGCCACGTTTTTCGAATGGAAAGCACCAGGTCGCCAAAGACTGTCTTACAGGATAGGTTATGAGAATTTTTGGATTGGGTCCTAAAATGAAGTAACTTCAATAGGCTGTGTTAACCACCACCTTAAGCGCTCCACCGCTTGTTTGACATGAAATGATCGAACTTGATACTCTTATCTTAGAATTCGAATAAGTTAATAATTACACTAGGCTTAATGATGTCCCTAAGACAAATAGCTACAGGATACAAAGGGTTATCCTGAAGGACAGTCCTGAGGGAACTGTCGCTTCCCTATATTATGAAGAAATGAAAAATCTAAATTAGAAAATTATTTCGTGTAAATCTCTTGCTTGACAATAACCCTTACCCCTGAAACAGAACGAATGGAACGTGCTACTTCTGCGTCGATATTCAAATAACCAAAGATAAAAATTTGTCAATTTTTAACAATCGCCATAGAGTTCCTTAAGATTCTTTACATAAATTGACAAATATTTGGTTTGCCTACTATGACCCCAACCACCAAATAATAGTAAGTGTAGTGTACTTGAGGGGTAAGTGAATTAAAAAAGAGTAGTTGTAATTCACTAGATTTATTGAGTTTAAAGAATACAATTCGAATGAATGTTCCTGACCACGTCTCGAGCTAGACTGACTCTTTCTGATTACACAGATGACTACTTGCTACTCTACTCTATTGGGTTGCCTGCACTGAGCTGTGATACTTCCTGTGATATATGATCTGTGATATTTATTCTTAACTTTTTACAGTATTATGCTATACTACAGTAAGTTTAATTTTTTATGGTTTTCCTTATAAAAATAATGGAGCACTCAATATTGATCAATTTGATGCTATTCACATTGTCATCCGACATGGCTAACACTCCGGACTTTTTTAGTTGAAAATTTAAAAATAATCCTTGTTTTCGGTCCCTGCCTGAAGGTAATCGGAAAAGTGGCAAACACCACATCTGTGAGGATAATCGCTTTAAAGTTTGCAGTGCGCCAATATAAAATATTTAT